>CAUYRH010168728.1:0-46568 GCA_963574655.1 Perodicticus potto
TTGAAATCTCTCCCACTACCAGGAGCTTTGGTGTTTTCTGTATTCTTTTCTGTAAATCAATTCTGTCTTATCACGGACGGGTGTGGGGGGGGGGAAATAATGTAATGAAGAATAATAAAATACATGTATTTAAAAAAAAAAAAGCATATGCTCCTTTATGAGAGAAAAAGTAAAATGCCTATAATGCATCTTTCAGCTGTGGGTCTGCAGCCTAAAACTTCAGATTTATTTACTGAGTTTCAATATATTAATACGTTCTTTTTTTTTTTTTAAAGAACAAGTCACAAAACTCCTATTAGGAAGAATTTAGTGGTTTCCTAAGTGATATAACTTTCTAACCTTAGGGGATTGGGCAGAAAGTACAAAAAAGTAGAAATCCAATGAAAAGGAAGAAAAAAAATCAAAGTTTTTACTTTTATAGCACTTAGAAACACCTTTAAACCTCCTCAATTCTAAGCTCTACTCAGCTTAGAAGGAACTATAAAAAGGAAATAGCAGGGCTATAATGCTCTAAATCTGAACCTATTATACCTTTCTTTCATTCAATCTATTAAAAGGGACCATAAATATGCCCTAACTGAATTTAAAAAAAAATTTAAACTTTGGAAAATACACCCTAATTTCGAAAACTTCCAACAAACTATTAATAAATCAATAAAATGCAAAAAGATTCCCTAATCATGTCACATCATTCCCCAAATCTTCTTGTACTACATTATACATTAGCAGATGAGAGACATACAGGTTCTAGGAAACTCAAATGTCAGGATGCCCTAAGTGTTTTAGGGGTAGAGGGAGAGGGTGAGAATACTACAGTTGACAAAAGTAAAGCATTCAATACGCATTTATTAAAAAGTGAACAGCATGCATTCTAAGTACTATGGGAGTATGCAGAAATAAAGAATAGGAACCATATTCTCATCTCTGCCCCAAAAATCTACTCGGAAAAACATGTTTATCACTACTCCCTCCAGAAACCACAGTAAAATGACGGAACAAGAATTAAAAAGTAAAAACCTACAAGTAAATGTGAGGAAAGACAACAGAAAATGAAAAACGTCAATACGAATTTGAGAGATGGAAAATGTATGTATGATAAATAATGCAGAGCAAAGGAAGCTGAATTATAACTTGTCTACGAGGTTGGGAGAAGGATTAAATTGACTTAATATATGATTTGATGTATCTGAATACTTGAAAATTTGCATTTGATACATATGGAAGAAAAAAATAATATTGATGAACAACAAAAAAAGAATATTAATGAACAACTAAAAAACTTAGAGGCTGTTTAAATTACAGGAAAAATCACTGAACAAGAAAGGAAATAGTATATTTCTTATCTCAGCAATAAACAAAGTTTACAAATTCTTGAAATTGTAAGTACTAACTACCAAATAAAACGAAAAGTCATAAAATTATAGTGAGAAAAAGAAGTCCATATAAACTGCCCAAAATTGATAAACCTAGAAATATCAGCATTAGATATCTGAACATTAGAGGTACAGGTTAAATAAATTTTTAAACAGCTTAAATTGAATATGGCTTCCACTGGGAGCAGACATAAAAGGCATTCAGAAGGTACTATTCTTCAATATAACCTTTTTGATACTAGTCAAATTTTATTTTTGCTATATACAGTATTATTTGATTAAAATTAATTAAAAACTAAAAATACATGTTATAACATCTAAGTCACTTAATCAAAGCATATGGAAATGTTTTAACCAAGTCACTATGACCATTTGTAGTCAGCAATATTTTTTAGTCAAAGAAATGAATTAATGACTATCAAGATCATAGATAACCACCATAATGTCATAATGACAATACTAATTGGCCTCTGCTTATCTAACAGGAAATACAATTATACATTTAATGCAACATGGTGCCTACTGACTCACTGCACATCCTCACTCATTTTATCCCACGACTGAAAACGGAGTCTCTCTGGGCAGATGGAAACTCTCCTAACCTGAATTAATGAGACCTCAGGAGGATGAGCTAGTTATTCTTCTTAGTCATCTGTTGTGTTTGAAAATATTTAGGTTTCATTTTTGTGTAGGCAGGGGTGAGAAAAAGCGTAATACTGATACAGGGTAGAATTTAAAGGATTCACAGGGTAAAGGAAAAGATTACTTTTCCATTTAGCTGTACTAAATATGACCTAAATTACCAGGCATAAGTAAGGCTTAAAACTTAAATAAATTCATGCACTTTATCACCCCAAGCAAAGGAAAATATGTCCCTTCCTCCTTTTTCAACCAAAGACTACAACTTGACCTTCTGTGGTTTCCTTTTTCCTTCAGTCTTGTCTATCACTTTCATTTAAATCTAATTTCATAGTAGTCATGAGAAAAACTTTGGGGAGAAGGGATACAAAGTATGATTTCAACTGAGCCTAACTCATTCAGTACCATCCTTGGTTCTTTTAGCACTTAGCATAAACAAAGTGAATATAGACTATGGAACAAACGTGGGTGGGAGAGGTCCTGTATGAGTCTGCTGACCCACATTCATCATTTTAATAAAGAATGATCTTAATTACTTCCTAAGAATGTTCTTGCCACCTATAACAAGCATAGATAATTCATTCAAACTCCGGGGGGAGAAGAGTGTAGCAGGGTAGGGGCAGAGGAAAAGAAAGAACTCACATGTATAATCTGAGCAGAAAAGTTATACTTATTTAACTGACAATACCCTCAAAAGGTTTTCTGTCATCTTGAAAAGCTAAGATCAAAGAAAAGTAGGTAGATAGAATAAATCACTACTTAACTCTCTAACAAATAATTTAATGATGGAACCAAGTTTTTAGCATCTTAAAGTGCTACAAAGAAGAAAAACAAGGGGCCTCCTAGAAAATGCTTTACATTCAGAATTTGATGAAACCTTTTAAATAACTGAAGTCACAGATTTAAAGTTATGTGTCATGATTACAGCTGCTCCTAGAAAATATAAGACCTTGTTCTTACATTACCACCATTTGAGTGCTGAAAAGAAGTTGTCTAGAAAAAATTTTGGCTTTCCCTTCCTATTTATTATGCAGAAAATTTTTTTTAAGATCACTAATAACCTTTTCATTGCCAAATCCAGTAGAATCTTTTCAGTTTGAATTCTCTGAGACTTCTTTATGACAACTCACCTTGCTGATTATTCCCAACTATACCACTCTCTTCTCTCTCTCTCTTCTCCCAACTAACACCAATTCTTCTCAGTTTCCTTTCTTGGTTCCTATCTTCCCCAAAGCACCATTCCCATTTACCAAGGCTGTCCTTCCCTACAACGCAGTTCTCTGCTCTCTTCTGGACCACAGTGATCTTCTCCTAGGAGGAGCCTGTCTTTTCCTAGATTTCAGGTTAGGTGGTTGTCCTGTGACATCAGATTTCTGACAGATTCAAGAAAAAAATCATAATTTATTTGAATTTTTTTTCTTTTAGTGGTTGCCATAAAACAGTGGTTCTCAGTCGTTTTGGCACCAGGAACTGGTTTCATGGAAAACAATTTTTCCATGGAAGGGGGAAGAAGGTGGAGCTCAGGCAGCGATTAGAGGGACGGGGCACACAGCTGTAAACACAGATGAAGCTGCTTCACGCCATCACCTCCCACTCACCTCCTGCTGTGATACCTGGTTCCCAAGTTTCATGAAAGACAATTTTCCACAGACTGGGGCCTGGCGGTTGGGGGTGGCAGAGCTCTGATGTCCAGCTCCTAACAAGACCATGAACCAGTACTGGTCTCCAGCCCAGGAGTTGGGGACCCCCGCCTAGAGATTACAATATACATCCTTATTTTTCATGGTTCACTTAGAATTAATTTTTAACTCCTTCACAAAACAACATTGCAACTGTGTGGATCTTTATCCACCCCTCCAGCTTTCACATTACAGTTGTATTTTATACATACAGTTTACACTTACATTCATTGTAAACCCCATAAGGCAATGTTATAATTTTTGCTTTGAGAAGTCATATATTTTGTGAAGAAATAAGAAGCAAAAACTACATAGTAGTCTTATATATATCTAAATATTTATAATTTTCAGTGCCTTGAATTCCTTTCTGCATATCCAAGTTTCCATCTAGTATCATCTCCCTACAGCCTAAAGAACTTCCTTTAGCATTGTTTATAGTACAAGTCTGTTGGCAACAGATTCTCTTGTTTTTCTTTTACCTAAATTGTCTCTTTCATTTTTATTTTTGAAAGATATTTTCATCAGATATATATAATTCTTGTTAGGCAGTCTCTCTTCTAACTTGCATATTTTCTTTCTTTATTTAGGATTAATTTAAGGGTATATATGATTAGGTTACTCTGTTTGCATTTTTTGGGTAACAGGTTGTAGTTGAGCACTTCACCCAGAGGTGCGCCATATACCCTTACACTGCACCTGTTAGGTGGGAGCCCACTGGGCCCCTCCCCACCATCCTCCTTCTTGAATTTAACTGTGCTTCTCTCTCATGTGGAAGCTTCCATATTTTCTGATGAGATTCGTCATTTTTCCTTGCTGCTTCTAAAATTTGCTGTTTGAATTTCAATAATTTCACTGTAATGAATTCTGACATAGTCTTTTACATACTCATCTTCTCTGCTG
This sequence comes from Perodicticus potto, assembly GCA_963574655.1. NCBI lineage: Eukaryota > Metazoa > Chordata > Mammalia > Primates > Lorisidae > Perodicticus > Perodicticus potto. The sequence goes on from CAUYRH010168728.1 coordinate 4,592, forward strand.
TTTATTAAGCATCTTAAATACATAAATTTTTAGCTTTCATCAAATTTAGGAAATTGGAGACCATTATTTCTTCCTATTTTTTCTGGCTCATTCTCTCTCCCTTCCCTACTAGATCCCAAGTACATGCACGTGAAGCCTTTCCTACTCTCTAACAGGCCCCTGAGGTGCTATTACTTTACTCTTTCCCTCTGTGTTCTTTAGCTTCAATACTTTCTACTCACTTTATCGCCAAGGCTTTACTACAGTGTTCTTCAACCTTTTTCTCTCACAGCACACTTAAATTATGTTGATCAAAAAAAAGAGTGAAAGAATCTACTTACTGTGCTTTGAACTTCTTGCAGAAATAATTTAATTAATGATCTTTAAAATTTTTTACAGCACATGAGTGTGCCGTGACCCTCTGGTCGAAAGCCACTGCTTTACTTTGTAATTTCCATTAGCCCTATTAAGCTTTTCCAGTGAAATTTTTCATTTTAGATTTTGTATATTTCATTTCCAGAATTTCAATTTGACTTTTTAAATTTTTTCTATTTCAGTGCTGAGATTTCCTATTTTTTAATTTATTGTGAGATATCTTTTTACTTCAGTGCTATTAATTATAAATAGCCACTTAAAAATCCTAACCTACCAGTTTCTAAATCTGGGTCATTTCAGGGATGGTCTGGCTTGGTATTATTTTCTCTTGAAAATGAATTACAGTTTCCTATGTCTTTGTACATAGGATAATTATGAATTGTGTCTTGAACAAAATCAATGTTAAACTATAGGAACCCTAGATTGTTTTTCTCCAATTAGTACTTTTTTCTTTTGTTTTATCAGCTGATTTATCACACTTAAACTGCAAAGTCTTTCTTGGGAGTTGTCTCAGTTCATATTTTTTGTCTTTAGCTGAGAGCTTTGAGTGAAAGTATCATTAAGGGTCAATCAGAGCTGTAGGTAGACAAATTTTTCTTTTGGCAGTTTTGGCCGGTGCAAGGCTTGAACATGCCACCTCCAGTATACGGGACCAGCACCCTACTCCTTGAGCCACAGGCGCCCCCCCAGTAGACAAATTTTTGATCTCCTCTCTGGCAAACACAGTTTCCAAGATTCAGTTTTCTGATTCTACAGGCATAAAGACTGAAGTTTTTCTATCTATATCCATGGCACACCGAACATCATAGCCTGCTCAGCTCCAAGCTGACGGCTGCCAAAATAAGACCTCATTTCATATACTTCACCTTCTCTTGAGTATGTGTTCCCAATTGGGTTCTACCTACTTCTGTTCACTGTGCAGTGCCTTTTTTTCTTTTTTGCAGTTTTTGGCCGGGCCGGGTTTGAACCTGCCACGTCCGGTGTATGGGGCCGGTGCCCTACTCCTTGAGCCACAGGCGCCACCCCTCTGCAGTGCCTTTAGGGTACTTGTTTTTATGTTATGCTCAGAGTTTTAGTTGTTTCTCCAAGGTCCTTCCTGCACAAGGATTTCACTCAGTCACTACCCCTTCTTGTATATTTGAACAACTACTCATTTGAGTTTCTAAAAGATGCAGCTAGCCCTGTTTCTAATTAAGCCATCCTGGACTTTTAAGTTTTATCATGTGCCAAGATTGTATTTTTCAAAAAAACTATCTCTTTCAAAAAAAAAACCACGTCTTTTACTCCACATTTTCACCTAGAATTTTGCCACCCTCCCATCAAGAAAAGTTGTCTTTTCTGCTTAAACCTGGACAGACTTCTCTCAACCAACAAAGGACAGTGAAAGTGAGGTTATATAACTTCCAAGGCTAGGTCACAAAAAAGCCATGCAATACTACTTTGTTGTCTTGGGACACTTATAACCTATTTATCATGTAGTCATGCTGTTAAGAAATTCAGACAGCCTACATGGGAAGAACACACGCCCCAGACCCATAGTCCTCGCTGAACTCCCAGTGAACGGCATGCACTAAACTGACCAGCTATGTGAATCAGCCATCTTGACAGTGGAACTCAACCTCAGGTGAGCCAGGACAACTCACGATGCATAGCAAAGCTATAATTAGTCCCTGCCTAGTCCTGCCCAAATTGCAAGCCGACCAAAAATAAAGTGTTTTTTTTATTTAGCTACTATATTTCAGGGTGAATGGTGGACAGAAATGTGCTGCCTTCTCCCTCAATCTAGGGCTTTGACCAAGATGTCAGCCAACAGCTCCCAAATGCCACAGCTCCTTCAGAGTTACATAAAGCCTCTTCACAAAAAGGTTGGAGAGAGTAGACTCTTATACATGAATGCTTTTATTTTGATATTCCTACTCTTTCTCTTTTATATACTCATACAGAAAAAATTAATATACTGCATTATAATATTACAACTAAACTGCTTATAAAAATTCTCTTAATTTTGTCAAAGAAATATTACATGTGTAATAAAAACTATCTGCATTAGTCAAATTATGTCCCAAATAGCATTTCTGTCAGAAATTAGAATTTTTAATGGGAACATTATTTGGGGGTTCACCTTACAATTGATAAAACTTATTCATAAAATTCTGTTAATAAACTTTTCTCAAATATATTTTCCATTACATAGTAAATATTATTTAAGAATTCTGTGATTAGTAAAAACATTTATACAATCTTAAGTACCATAAAATGGTCGCTGTACAAATCCTAATCTTCCTATACATTTAAATATTATGCAGATACAATCAACAAAAAGAACAAAGTAAAAGACATCTATGAAATTCAAATTATGTATAATTATAAAAATAAACATTCAGTAAATCTAACTTTATAGTACATGCAGGAGGCAAGATACAGAAAAGAGAACTAGGTAAAAAAAAAAAAAAAAAAAGAAGAGAAGTCAAGGGGTGATAAAACCATCACCCACTGTCAAAGAAGAAAAAAGTCCTATCGTGAGTAGGGTAGGTATAACATGTGCCAGAAACCAGGTAAAGGGTATACGGCACCTTTCTGTACTATCTTTCATTTTTCTGTGAATTCACATTTCAAGTTTTTTAAAGTCAAAACAGTCATTTTTAGCAAATTCATGAATTATTATTTTGTGCTCCTCATTATGTTATGTATCAACAATTTATTTTTTTCATCAATAGTTTTATTGTAGTAAAATACACATAACACAAAATTTACCATTTTGATCATTTTCAGTGCACAGTTTAGTGGTATTCAATAAACTCATAATATCGTGCAACCATCACAGTCATTCACCTTCACGGCTCTTTTCATCTTGCAAAACTGAAACTCTATACCCATTAAAAAAATAACTCCCTGGTCCCCACTTCCCCTAGACCCTGACAACCACAATTCTACTTTCTGTCTCTATGATTTTGACTATTCTAAGTATCTCATGTAAGTACAGTGAAATAGCAGTTGTCTTTTTGTGACTTACTTATTTTACATGGCATAATTTCCTAAGGTTCATTCCTATTGTGGCATGTGTCAGAATGTGTCATTTTTAAGGCTGATTAATACTCCTTCATTGGGTGTTTTATATGGTGGTAATATTGTATGTATTGCATTTTATTATCCGTTCATCCCTTGATGGACTTTTGTGTTGCTCCCATTTTGTTGTTGTTGTTGCAGTTTGGCCAGGGCCAGGTTCGAAGCTGCCACCCTTGGTACATGGGGCTGAAGCCCTACTCACTCAGCCACAGGCACCGCCCATGTGTTGCTCCCATGTTTTAACTCTCATGAATAATGCTGCTATGAGCATGGTATACAAATATTTCTTCTTTTGAGTATATACCCAGAGGTGGAATTGCTGGATCATATGATCATTCTATTTTAATTTTTTCAGGATCTACCATACTGTTGTTTTCCATTGTTGGAAACAACATAGTTGTACCGTTTTACATTTGCACCTACAATGCACAAGGGTTCCGCTTTCTCCACATCTTCTCCAACACTTATTATTTTCTACTTTTTAAAAAATAAAAGCCATGGTATTGGATATAAAGTGGTATCTCCTTGAGTTTTGATTTGAATTTCTCTAATGATTAGTGACACTGAACATCTCTTTAAGTACATTATTGGCCATTTATATGTCGTCTTTGGAGAAATGTCTATTCAAGTCCTTTGCCCATTTTTGAATTGAGTTGTTTGTTTTTTTGTTGTTGAGTTTCAGGTGGTCTGTACTTGTGTACATATATATCAGATATGTGATATGGAAATATTTTCTCCCATTCTTGGGGTTGTCTCTTTGTTTTTGTTGCTATTATACAGAAATGCAATTTTAATCCTTTCATGTAATTTAGGTAATTTCACTATCTTTTACCTCTTCCCACTTCACTCACTCAGCTATTAATATTTGCTCACTTGATGAATAATTTTTGAGCCTTTCAGATATGGACAATGACAACATTTAAAATTACTGACAACTCGTCAGTGATAGTTAATGCAAAGTTAGTAACAATAGATACAATAATAGTTTACATTTATTAGTTACTTGTCTGTTACTAAGCACTTGAATTAGCTCATGAAATTCTGTATTTTTTTTTATTTTTACATATACATGAGTTAATTAGGTTTCCACTTTTTGCCTTCACAGAATTCCACAGCTCGTGGAATTCTTTCAGGACTGTAGAAATTGGCTATTATTATTATTATTCCCATTTTTGCAGATGGTGAAACTGACATCTACAGAAGACAGATAATTTGTCCAGGGTCACCTAGATAGTTAAGTGGTAGGTCAGGTTTCAAATTCAGGCAGAATGTGTGTCCCTTCCCAGATAGGGAAGGGACAGGGGCTCTGACATGAAGGAGTATCATAAGCAGCCTTTGCAGAAACACTTAACTTTCCAATCCTTTGAACAGAATTTCTTTAGCTTACTGTCTTTAACAAATATTCATATATAAACAACATATCACTAAAAAGAAAAGAAAAAGTATAAACAGTTAATAGTGTTTGATCTGACAATGAATGGGAACTATAGTGTTTTGTAAGAAACCCTAAATGAAAAAAAATCTTGTCTGTGGACCTCCAATGACCCTGCCTCCCCCACTTTAAGTGTTCTTCCCAGGCTCTCTTGTCCATGATCTTAGCTGCCAACACTCCAGGTGGGCCAAGATGCTAATCTGGAGTAACTGCTTTCTGAGAAACTCCTTGGTCCATTCCTTCTAGCCAACCTGTCTTGCTAACACTCTCTGAAGACTGATTTTCTTTCCTACAGTAGTGTCTTAGTCAGCTGAAACAAATACTATAGACTGGGTGGCCTAAACACCATTATTTTCCCACAGTACTAAAGCCTAGAAAGTCCAAGATCATGGTGCAGCAGATATGGTTTTCAGTAAGAGCTCTCTTCCTGGCTTTTGCACTGTCCTCACATGGCCTTTCCTTAGTGCACACGCAAAGAGAGATCAAGCTCTCTAGCATCTCTTCCTAAGTGAATCACAGGCCCCCATTACCTCATCTAACACTAATTACTCCTGAAGGCCTCATTTCCAAATACCATCACAAACGAGTTAGGATTTCAACATATGAATCTATGGGGAATACATACATTTAGTCCATAACAGGTACAGTAGTATTCCTGGAAACATTTTCATGCTCTAGCGTTCTAAATAAAAAGTTTTCGGGTTTTTTGTTTGTTTGTTTGAGACAGAGTCTTAGGTTGTTGCCCTCAGTAGAGGGCCATGGCGTCATAGCTCACAGCAACCTTAAACTCTGGGGCTTAAGTGATTCTCTTGTCTCAATTTCCCAAGTAGCTGGGATTACAGGCGCCCACCACAACATCAAGGTATTTTTAAAGACGAGGTCTTGCTCTGTCTGGTTCAGGCTGGTCTTAAACCTGTGACCTCAGGCAATCCAGCCACCGTGGCCTCCCAAATGCTGGGATTACGGGCGTGAGCCACCACATCCACCCCTAAATAAAAGTTTTATGCTTAGGAATCATCTGATTGATTTTCTTCTACAGTTTCTATTAATTATTTCAGTCAACTAATAATTGAATAATCACTGGATAGAATAAATTGTGCTTGGTCATTAAGTTACCAATATAATACATGTGAGATTAACCAAAGTACTTCCACTACTTAAACTGAATAATAAGAAAATTGTTCCCACTCCACAGAGAGAAAAAAAATAAGTAAAACTTACCAATTTTTTTAAATGCCCCATGAATTTTTATGTAAGAAATAATGGCTAATCAGAAATAAAAGACTTTCTTTTTAATAAACACATAATTTGATACTGTGATATTATATGACATATACAATAATATTTATTGACAATATACTTGTTCTTAATTTGCATAATGGAATAAGATCTCTCCAAATTTCATGGTGTTCCACCAAGTTCATTTAACATTTACCAGAACTCTGCTTTGGTGTTAAGTACCACGAAGCAGCAAGAAGACCAAGTCAAATTAAAACTAGCGTTTTCTGTTTGATGCTGAAATCAACCAACAAGACAACAGCTGCTCATATAGAGGATCCATCTTAAGTTTCTCCAAAAATTCTCAAAAAGGTGGAGCACATAGTAGGGTGCCAGCCACATACACCCAGGCTGTTTCGAACCCAGCCCAGGTCAACTAAACAATGACAACTGCGGGCGGCACCTGTGGCTCAAAGGAGTAGGGTGCCGGCCCCATATAACGAAGATGGTGGATTCAAACCCAGCCCCAGCCAAAAAAATTGGAGCGGCGCCTGTGGCTCAGTGAGTAGGGCGCCAGCCCCATATACCGAGGGTGGTGGGTTCAAACCTGTCCCCGGCCAAACTGCAACAGAAAAATAGCCGGGTGTTGTGGCAAGAAGCTGTAGTCCCAGCTACTCGGGAGGCCAAGGAAAGAGAATCGCCTAAGCCCAGGAGTTGGAGGTTGCTGTGAGCTGTGTGACGCCACGGCACTCTACCAAGGGCGATAGAGTGAGACTCTGTCTGTACCAAAAAAAAAAAAAAAAAAAAAACGACAACTGCAACAACAACAAAAAAAAGCCAGGCCTTGTGGCGGGTGACTGCAGTCCCAGCTACTTGGGATGCTGAGGCAAAAGAATCACTTAAGTCCAGGAGTTGAGGTTGCTGTGAGCTGTGACACGACAGCACTCTACCCAGGGTAACATAGTGAGACTCTGTCTCAAAAAAAAAAAAAAAAAAAAAAAAGAAAATTCTCAGAAAGACGGAATGACCACATCCACAGGAAATTACTTAAAAATGTGTTTATGTACTGTTTTATTATCTAGGCATTCCTGTTTTCACTAAAATCTACTTGTTTTAAAAATTTATACTTATTCACTTAACTTTTAAAAAAATACATCCAGTAGCATACTCCAAAAAGTTAACACAACTCTTTGAGTTCAAGCAAACAATAATTATTAGTGGCAGCCATACATTTTTTGGATGAGCAAATAAAAAACTAACTGCTGCATACAAAAGAGATATTAAAAATGAAAAGAATAAAAATGAGATGAAATTTGGAGAAATATGGATACCAATATCGATATCAATATTGAATGTCAAAAAAAAAAAACCCAAAATATTGAATGTCTTCCTGAACAAATGAGTTATGCAATGAGAGAAATCTAACGTTATACCAATGTCTTAAGAGTAGATGAGAAGAAGCCATGATATTGTCCCTTAGCTAAATTACAACAGATTCCTGAATGGATGAAGCCATATGTTGCTGAAAACACTCGTGTTTTTAAAACTTAACATGGTCAAATGCAAGTCTACCAATATGGATGACATTGCTCTGTGAGACAAGTTAGCCATATGATTTGATGACGGGCTACCTGTAGTTAATGACTCATGAGACTATAGTGATATGTCAGTATTTCGGATTCTTATTTTCCAGGTTGCATCTACTGCCATACTCTGATACGGTGTGACACTGACCTTATTAGTAAAATTCAATCACCTTTAATAAATGGGTTTTATGATAACACTGATATTGATAATCAAATGTACTGGGGGATGCACTTAAAATCTCCTTAGTTTCTAAAAAAATGACCAACCTGAAGAGGAAGTCAATTTAGCTAATCATCGAATACTTTCTGTATTTAACAGCTCTGCACAAGTTTATAATATGGCACATAGAGTGGTAGATAAAAAGAGGAAATAAGTAATTGAACTAGTACAAAAATATGCAAATGTGTATAATGGCTTTATAGGGTAGTTTAGCAATTTCCTTAAATTTACCCTTACTCTGCATTGGCACCTCCAAATGATGGATATATTTTCACTGATGCTGCTGATTTATCTGTCATATGAAGATGCCCAAAAGATCGTTTTGCTGAAAGAGAGCCTTGGTAAAGACCAGGGAGTGAGGCCGGGCATGGTGGCTCAGGCTATATCCTCGCACTCTGAGACACTGAGGCAGACAGATCACTTGAGCTCAGGAATTCAAGATCAGCCTGAGCAAAGGTGAAACCTGTCTCTAAAAATAGCTAGGCATTGTGGTCAGTGCCTCTAATCCCACCTTCTTGGGAGGCTAAAGCAAGAGGATTGAGGTTGCTGTGAGCTATGACACCATTGCACTCTACCAAGGGTGACAAAGTGAGATTCTGTCTCAAAAATAAATTTAAAATTAAATAAAATTTTTATAAGAGTAAAGACCAGGATTGGCGCCTGTAGCACAATGGTTATGGTGCTAGCCACATGCACCGAGGGTAGTGGGTTCAAACCCAGCTCGGGCCAGCTAAACAACAATGGCAACCACCACCACCACCACAATAAAAAATAGCCAGGCAGTTGTGGCAAGTGCCTGTAGTCCCATCTACTCAGGAGGCTGAGGCAAGAGAATCACTTAAGCCCAAGGTTGCTTTGAGCTGTGATGCCGTGGCACTCTACCCAGGGCGATAAAGTGAGACTCTGTCTCAAAAAAAAAAAAAAAAAAAAAAAAAGAGTAAAGACCAGGGAGTAGTCTGTGTAGGAAAGAGCTAATGTTACCAAAGAGAGACTGACCTTAATCCTTAGCTACCGGGGGGTGATGGCTAGACTCCTGGAATATCGTAACTGACAGGAGTATCTTTATTTGGCCACCAGACAATCTAACAATGTAATTTCTGATAGATACAATTTATTTGAGTCATGTAGTGTAAGTGTTGCCCCAGGAAAGAACTGGAGACTAAAGGTATCAACACAACTTTGGGGAAGGACTACAAACTAAAGACAGGCAGAAAGCAATTAAGCCTTCCGGCCCCTAAACTCTGGAAACCAATAGCTTAGGTGTGTGTGTTTCCCTGGTTGACAGTACTCCATAAGCATTATCATACATGGATATGCTGGGCTGTCCTAATTTACCAAGAAAGGATGATGGGAACTCTGCATTTGGTACTTCTGAACTCTGACCTCTGCACTTCTTGCTTGGGTTGATTTATGTTATCTGTATCCTTTCCATGTAATAAGCTACAACTGGAATTACAACAGCTTTCAGTGAGTTCTGTAAGTCTTTTTGCAAATTACGAAAACTAAGGACAACTTTGGGAATCTCTAATCTTATAATTTTGGTGTCATAAATGAGGGTTGTAGCTCGGCGCCTGTGGCTCAACGGGCTAAGGCGCCAGCCACGTACACCTGAGCTGGCGGGTTCGAATCCAGCCCGGGCCGGCCAAACAACAATGACGGCTGCAACCAAAAAATGGCCGGGCGTTGTGGCGGGCACCTGTAGTCCCAGCTACTTGGGAGGCAGAGGCAGGAATTGGAGGTTGAGCCCAGGAATTGGAGGTTGCTGTGAGCTGTGATGCCACAGCACTCTATCCAGGGTGACAGCTTGAGGCTCTGTCTCAAAAACAACAACAACAAAAATAAATAAAAAATAAATGAGGGTTGTTCTACTGGGAATGTTCCCTCTAATTTTGTAGTTGGCCCAAATTCCTTGCAGTTATTGAAATACCAACTAAACTGTAATATAATTACTATATATAGATAAAATGATTCCTATAATTGTTCATATCCTGAGTTTATCTACAGCTCTACTGTAACAGTTTTCAACTACAGACACAGTCCCTGGCTTGGGACGCTTCAACTTTTGATTTTTCAACACTACAGCATTACAGTTCACTGGAATATATATAATCTCATTGTGAGTCAAGGAGCATATGTATAACATTACCTATTTTTTAGTAATTTTGGGATATTATAAAAATAGTTCTTCCTTTAGCAATATGAAAAATTCCAATTTTGAATGTGACTCAGGCCTGTGAGGGACTGTGGGAGTTCTGAGTAAGCCTCAGGCCTCAAAATATTTCCCTCTCATTGTAAAGTAATGATTTTACACATTCCCAGAGGATAACTGCCAAAGCGCACTAGTGAATGCTCAGCACAGAGCTATCCTTCATGAAATTCTTAGGGGATCAGGGATGAAAACCTCTCCAGAAATGAATTCTGTGGCATTTCCACCAACATATTCTATTCATTTCCTATAACATATAGGCACACTTTACCCTACAGTTAACCACATAACAGAAACATTAACAACATTAAGATGTGGTTAATACAAATTATAATCAAAAATCTTAAATATGAAACAAACTGTATGAGACAAGCACAGTTTTGAAGAAATCCATAAGTAACTAGGTTTTTAGTTTTTCTAGACTATGTCAAAGAGGGATCACTTTAAAAATACATTTTGCATTCTAAGAATTTATTCAAATCAGTATTTAATATTTAAAATGAAGGTAAGAAAGTACATACATTCCAGTAACTTTTACCAAACCTGCTTACTTTGCCTTCAGAAGGAAATTCTATCCTTCAAAAAGCTAGTGTGCCTTAGCTCATAGGATCTTAGTCTATTCTGAAACTAGGATATTTTCACATGAATAAACTATACTAGGAAAAGAAATAAAGAGAAGCATGAAAAATATTAAAATATCTAACTTGACAACTTCTGTTTATTGCTTACTTTTCCCTGCTTTAGGTTCTTTACTTTTAGATATAATTTCTATTTTGTAATTACTCTTTTTTTCTATTTTTGCCACTGATTATTTTATTTATTATGTAAAATTACCTAAATCCATTATAGAACAAAGTGAGGAAGTGACTAGATAAATAATTTGATTATCAGGAAATATAATTCAGTGGACAGTCCATGCAATAATGACTGACATTATTAGAATTCATAGTCTAAATACCAGACAAAACAGCAACTACTCCTAAAATATAATTTGCAATGGGAGTGTTATGTTGTAGCAACCTATTAACTCACTTCCAGAAAGAGGCCCTTGAAACCACAAGCTCCAGGTCTAGATGAAGAAAACACCCAGAGATTCATCATAAAATACATCCACTGAGTATAACAGAGGAAGCTGTACTTTAAATCTGTGCCTCTACAAACTTAAGAAAACAAAGCCAAAATAAACTGGATAATGAATAACATCCTATACTTTAACATGGCATATGATATTTTTTATTTATTTATTTATTTATTTTGTTAAAAATGAGGCCCTGCTTTCACGGTCTGTATTCGTACTGAAAATCAAGATCAAGCGAGCTTTTGCCCTTCTGCTCAACATGGCATATGATAAACCACCAAGTAATCTTTAATACATGTATTATTTACATTTTGTAGTTCATCTCACTTAGCTGTACCATTATGCTAAACATTTAGTGGTCCCTTTAAATACGGGAATTCTGCTTTCAGCTCTATAAAACATTTTAAGTATTTATTTGATAATTCCATCCTCTTTATCTTCTCTGCCCTCTTGCTTTGGAACTGCTATTATTGGGATGTTCTACCTCTGAATGACCCTATACTTTACTGCACTTTCCTCTACAGCATCCAACCAAGTATAAAACTGGCTATTATCATCCTTGCTGCCAAATAAGGAAGAAGAGTAGAGGGTAATCACAATATTCAGTATGTAAGATTAATTCCTCTGGTAAACCTTCATTTCTACTATGGTAAACTTTCCCACAACTGGGTCCTTTTGTTTTATCCCGTCCAGAAAGGAAAGTTAAAGTCTTCTAACTAGGGAAGTAAGGCAAAGTTGACCTGGAAGGTGGTCTGGATGTCTAAAGACTATTTAAACATTCAATTAATTTCTTATTCAGACTCACAATGACCTTCACTTCCAGAAATGCTTGATAATAAAACTCATAAGTCTTTTGAGGAATCTGCAATATAGATCTAGTTGCTTCAAAACAAGGTTTTAAAAGTAGCACTATGAACTCATTAATACTACAAGTAGATCTGATGAGTTTCAATTTGTCGCTATTACTATCCCTATTAAACCTGAAGTTTTTATATCTTTGGCCAGTGGCAGCCTTTGTAATTTGGTTCCTTAATCCTTCCAACATGGCCTTAAAAGTCTCTGAAACCTTATTTGCTATTTGGCATGATAAGGTGTTCAGAAAATCTGGAATCAGTTGTTGCTCTAAGAAGCCTGTTTTTCCCCCTATGGGAAGTGGTATTTAAGAACCACAGTCTGCTATCAGGGATGCTTAATGCTACTTCTGGGGTCAGTTTCTAGTCCTTTTCATTGCACAGAGTTATAAATACAAGGGGGTGTGTGTGTGTATGATAAAATACCTTGGAAGTTCATACTACTACTTCCAGTTCAACTTCAAAACTACAAGGTTTTCAGTTATCCTCTTCTACATTATATCAGCATCTCTTTTCTACTACAACCAGAATCCTGATACTTAAGAACACAACCAATGATAGAATTAGAATACTCCATAATCACTCATTTGTTTCATTTCCTATACAACAATCTCAAATTAACAGTAATTATGTAGTCACCACTAATTTGATTACTGAAAACAGTTCAAAAATTTTTTCATAAATTATCCTAATTATCACTACCTACTTACTACATGGTCATGTCAGAGAATATAGCCATTAATACTATACTCTCTCCTTTTCTTTTTTTCTGCTTCAGCTCTACATACATATAACTGACTATTTAATGAGCAAAAGTACTCCCTATGCCAATGTCTCTCTAGCCATTTAATCTGAAGCTCATTTTCTTGTATTAACTAGATTAGTAGAGTCCAAAGGAAAAATTCATGGAAAGAACATTCCCCAAGTTCCTATACCTTGATAACATTTATATGTGCTCTTTACACCTGAAAAGTTGGGTTTGCTCACATCTTTTCGTCCGGGGTATTTATAAATAATGTATTTTTTAATCATAAAGCCTTGTCATAGAAAAGGCTAATGATAAACTAGTTTTCTTTCTCTTATAAATCACTTACTCTTTATTTCCCATAGGACTTTTTCCTTTTTATTTTTAAGGTCAGTAATTATCCTAGAATTTGTTTATGTCCTATCTCTTGCCTTTACATTACTGTTGTCACTTACATGACGTATTCATTCATTGGATATCCCACCAAAATAACTTTTGCTTTGAACAGTCATGTATTTTAAAGAATTAAGAGGAAAAAATATATAGTGTTTCATATATACTCAGATTTTACCTTTTTTTTTATTTCCTTATTTTTATTTCTTTGCTTTTTTCGTTGCTGTTGAGATAGAGTCCCACCCTGTCCCCTGAGCAGAGTGCAATGGCATCACAGCTCACTGCAACCTCACACTCAGGCTATGGGCATCCCGCTGCCTCAGCCTCTGGAAGCCACTGGGATTATAGGCACTCGGCGTGGTACCCGGCTGGGTTTTTCATTTTTTTAGGAGTCGGGGTCTCACTCTTCTTACTCAAAAACCCAGATCTCCTTTTGCTATCATTTCTCTACAGTAAGAAGTATATTCTTAAGCATTTCTTACAAGAAAAGCCTGAAGCCATGAATTCTTTGGGATTTTCTTTATCTAAGAATGTCTTTTTTTTCTCTGACTTCTTTACTGAAAGAAATTGCCACCAGTTACATAATACTGGGTTGATAATTTTCTTCCTTTCTTCTTTTCAGTACTCAGTATTCAACTGCAATTTAGCCTTCATTTTTTTTTCTTTTTTATTAAATCATACAGAAGTAGATCATGTATACATTAATGCACTTATGAGGTACAATGTGCTGATTTCATATACAATTTGGAATGCTTACATCATACTGGTTAATATATCCTTCACCTCATTTACTTAATTATTGTGTTAAGACTTTTCTACTCTATATTTAATAGATCCACCTTCATGTTTTTGATGAGAAATTTGAGATCATTCAAATTGCTTTTCCTTTTCTCCTTTTTATGTATGTTTTCCTCTGCTTTATAGACTTTTTCTTTATTCATTGTATCCATATGTTGATTATAATGTGCTAGGTATAGTATTCTTGGAAGTTTTATTGTTTTGGATTTGCTGTCATTTTTGATTCTATAAAATTCATATAGTTCTTTAAACATGTAAGGTCTGGGGCTATTATTTTTTTCTGCCTTACTGTCTCTAGTCTCTCTCCCTGATACTCCCAATTACACGCATGTTAGACCTTTTTTATCCAATCTTTTTTTTTTTGGAGACAGAGTCTCACTATGTAGCCCTTGGTAGAGTGCCATGGTGTCACAGCTCACAGCAACCTCAAACTCTTGGGCTTAAGCAGTTCTCTTGACTCAGCCTCCCAAGTAGCTGGACTACAGGTGCCCGCCGCAAGACCTGGCTATTTTCTGTTGCAGTTGTCATTGTTGTTTAGCTGGCCCCGGTCTGGGTTTGAACCCACCACCCTTGGTGCATGTGGCCAGTGCTATACCCACTGCTACAGGCACCGAGGCTTTTTTCAATCTTTTTTATCTCTGTTCTTCCTTGGATAATTTCTACTGATCCATATTCAAATTCACTGATTTACTTCTATGTAATCTTTCTGCTCTTGAAGTCATTCAGTGAATTTTTATTTATAATACTGTCATTTTCTGATTAAAAATTCCATTTATTTCTCTTACAGTTTCTATGTTACTGCTGAGACTTTCTATCATTTCATTCATCTCAAATGTGCTCTTTTTTATTTGATGGAACATATTTAAATTAAGTGCCTTAAAATCTTTGTCCAGTAATTCTTATACTTGGGTCACCTTGGTGTTACCATAGTTGACTATTTTTTCTCCTAAAACTAAAACATGCTTTCCTGATAGATTGAGTAATTTTGGATTGTACCATACACATTGTGAGTGTTACAGCATATACATTTTAGGTTCTGTCATAAAACTCTGGAAAATGTTTACATTTTAGTTTTACCTGGCAGTCAACCTGGCTGAGATCATATTAATACATTCTAACATATTCTATAACATAACTGAACCTTGAAAACATTATGCTAAATGAAAGTAGCCTTTCATAAAACCACACTCACAAAAAAAAATTTGACCAGCCACAGTGGCTCATGCCTATAATCCTAGCACTCTGGGAGGCCAAGGCGAGAGGATCAGTTTAGCTCAGGAGTTCAAGACCAGTCTGAACAAGAGTGAGACCCCATCTTACATGAAAAAAATAAAAAGTAAAATAAATTGTTTTAAAAATGAAATTATCTTCAAGCCAGGGGGAAAAAATATAATTTCATTTATAGGAAATATCCAGCATAGGAAAATCTATAGAAATAGAAAGTAAACTAATAACTGCTTAATGTTGAAAGAGAATAGGTAATTAGGGAGGTAGGAAATTACAGGTATGGAGTTTCTTTGTGAGGTGGCGAAAATGTTCTAAAATGGACTGTGGTAATGGTTACGCATATATGTGAACGTATTAAAAATCACTGTATACTTAAAATGAGTAAATTATATGGGTCATGAATTAGATCTCAAAAAACTATTTAAACAGACTATTTACAATTTAACCTCACAACAAATTTTAATGAAGAGCCACTGAAAAGCACTCTTAAGAGTGAATAAACTTTAGAGAAAAGTCTTATTAAGCAGTGAAAAACTACTATTAACGTTAACTATCAAGGATACCTAGGACTATTATGAGTAGAGCTAATAAAAGTCAACAATTTTTAGATGTTTTTTAAAACTGCCTTCGAAGGGTTTAAAATGAAGAGGGAACGCCTTTTAAAAAATTATAATAAATATTCTACCATTATTTGACTATATGGGTATCTACTTCCACTAAGATCTTTTTAAAAAAAAATAAAAAGCAAGAATTTCTTTTTATGAAACAGGTAATCTAGCTTAAAAAAAGAAATTGGTATCTCTGCATATTACACACAAATATCTCATTTTCTCTAATCCACAATCTTAAAGCATTATACACTTTACAGTATCATGGTTCTCTGTGACAGATTAATCTGCCAACTAGCAATGATCTATCTCAACCAAAGTGTTTTCTAATAAGGCTCTGCTAGTACAAAGTCAAAATGTACAAGACTAGCTCGGTGCCCACAGCACAGTGGTTACGACGCCAGCCACATACCCCAAAGGTGGCGGGTTCGAACCCCGCCTGTGCCAGCTAACCAACAATGACAACTGCATCAAAAATAGCCGGGCGTTGTGACGGGAGCCTGTAGTCCCAGCTGAGGCAAGAGAATTGCTTAAGCCCAAGAGTTTGAGGTTGCTGTGAGCTGTGTCACCGCAGCACTCTACCGAAGGTAACATAGTAAGACTCTTTCTCAAAAAAAATTTTAAAAAAAGTACAACACTGGTTATACAGTGATGACATAGGAAACAACATTAGAAACAGAAATCAAAGTTAAGATCTTAGTCACCAAAGGGCACACAATATCAGCTCGTAACATTTTGGTACCCAGAATCAACATTGTGATTATCTACGCAGATCATCTACGTGGTGAAAAATACTACAAGAGTCCTCATCTTTCCATTTTTGTCATCTAAAACTGAACTACATGATAAGCACACACAATATTCTAATCAGATCAAACTTATTTTTTCTTTGTTGTTCTATGTAATAGGATTCTGTGTCTTTGATTATCAGCATTTTTGAAGTTGTAGCATACAGGCTGAACACCAAGTCTGTTGCTGAGTTTAGTTAAACATGTTTAGAAATAACTTGGGTTTTTTTAAACCTACAATTAGGATTTACTTTATCATAACCCAACATTTGGCATAGACTTCAATCAATCTGAGTCAGACATCCCACATGATGCTGTTAAGTCATTAGAAATAACCTCTACTCCCAAATTTTATATTTGAACAAATAACTGATTAAAGAGAAAGGAAACATCCTTAAAATGCAAACTACCTATTCAGCAAATCAAAAACAGAAATGCTGAAATTCAAATTTTGAGCTGAAAATTAAAATGCATCAATGGCAAAGTCTAAAATCTAACTGGACAGATAACTGAAAATCAGATATTTTGTGATTGCCAAAATAGCATTTTAATGAACACAGGGGAAAAAACCCAACCATTTCATTAAAAGCATAGGAACAGATGAACATACTTTCATAACATTAGTATTTCCTTACATTGAATTTTTCTATGTATTCCAGCAACGTCTTTAATATTAAAATAATGATAACCTGTGAACCTTTATGATCGTTATCTGTAGATCTCGTTTACTTGTGGCCCTCCTTCCTCAACTAAGCTATTTCAGTCTTCTGAAATATCATCTCCGTATCACAAACATGACTTTTTCCAAGATGTCTTCCTGATTTCACTTTTAAATCTACTATGGTCTTTTACATCTCTACAATGTTAAAGTATATCATTTTTACAGTTTTTCAAACCTGTTTTAGCTGCTGCTGCACTTTTCACTATTACTTTCAAGTAATTCTTCAAAATAGAATATTTCCTCTACTTGTATGGTACCTCACACACAAGAAAGTAACTTAAATACCAGGAAAATGATACAGGCTAAACAATACATGATGAATAAATGATTATACACAAAATTAAAAATAAGAAAAACACTTGTCCACTTGGGAACAACTATGAAGCAGAAGTACTTCCTTAAACTTTAATCCTATAGGCAAAGAAGTCTAAGCAAATTTGGTAATCTTGAGAAATTCACTGAATTTATATGTACTATAGGTGAAATATGATTGATAGAATTTCTTGGGCTTGATTGCCAGACTTCAGAAGAACAAGTAATAGAGGCACTTCTTTTTCTTAAAATCTTTTAATTTTAAAATGATTACAGCCTACAGGAAATCACGAAAAGTAGTATAATGAACCCCATGTTCCCTTCCACCAGCTTCCTCTGTTGGTAACATTGTTACTGTAGCATAAAATCAAACCAAAATACTGACACTGCACACTACTATTAGGCTATACTATTAGGATAGATCTTATTCACTCACCCTTTGTAAAATCTGCATTTGTGGGGGTGAGGGGTAGTCTTGTTATTTCAAGAATGTTATTGAAATGTAACATTTGGAGCTTGAACTCTTCATTAAGCATAATGCCCTTGAGGCCCATCCAGGTTGTCCTATGTGTCAGGAATTCATTCCTTCCTAATGCTCAGAAGTATTCTACTATACAGATGTACCAGTTTTGTTCACTCATTCACCCACTGAAGAACATCTCAGCTATTTCCAGTAATTTGCTATTACAAATAAACCTGCTGTGACCATTCACGTACATACAGATTTTTCTGTGAATGTAAGTTTTAATGTCTAGGATAAATTCCCAAGAATATAATTGTTGGATCAAATGCTTTAAGCACATGCTTTAAAAAAAAAAAAAAAACTGTCAAATGCTCTTCCTGAATAGCTGTGCCACTTTACATTTCCAGCAGCAATATATGAGAGAGCTATGCTCTTCATAGCCTCACCAGCATTTAGTATCATCACTATTTTTCATCCAATAGGTAGGAAGTAGTAATCAATGTGGTTTTAACCGGTATTTTCCAAAAATGATCTGAACATCTTTTCCTATCTTTGTCATCTGTACCTCCTTTTGCCTTTTCCCCATTTACAAATCAGATTGTTTGGGTCTTTTATTTGTGCTATATTCTAAACATAAGGCCTTTGTCAGTCAGATATTTTGACAAATACTTTCTTCCATGCTGTAGCTTTTTATTTCATCCTCTTACCAGAATCTTTCACAGAACACATATTTTTAGTTTTGATGAAACTCAATTTATTCTTTTTCTTGTACTGATCATGTTTGTATTGTCATTATCTAAGAACTCCTTACCAAGCCCTGGATCCAAAAGATACTCTCTAGTATTTTCCTCTGTAAGTTTACAGTTTTACACTGTGCATTTTAATTCAAGATCCATTTTAAATTAATTTTTGTATTTGTGCAAGCTTTGGAAAAGTTCATTTCTTTTTGCCTATTTTTCTTATATCATTTGTTGAAGATTTACTTTCCTCCATTTAATTACTCTTGTATCTTTTTCAAAAGCAGCTGAGAGTATTTGTTAGTTTATGCCTGGATTCTCTATTCTCTTCCAGTGATTGCGTGTCTATTCTATCAAGATCACCCCCGTCTTGTTTAAAGTGGCAATATAATAAGTAGACTGATTCCTTCCACTTTATTCCCTTTTTCAAAATCCTTTTAACTACTTTAGCTTCCATATGCATTTTAAAACAAGCTTGCTTTTATCTACAAAAAAACATTGCTGGGAAAAAAAAAATCTTGCTGTGATTTTTCATAGGGATTATATTAAACCTATGGATCAATTTGAAGAGAAGTGACAACTTTAATGTTAAAGCATTTCAAATTTAGCCACTCATTATTTCTAATTCAAACAATATTTATCAGTATTAGCTACTGTATTAATACTGTATTTCTTCTATATTCAATTCCACTGTACCCTTTCTAGGCCTCCTTCAAAAGGGAGGAGGCTACTAGGGTAATACTCAAAAATAATAGTAATATTCCCATTAAGTGTTTACCTTTATAATACACAACATCCTTAGGTTTCCATGATAAAGTAACAAGGAAATGGTCTGCATTTCTGCAGATGGTCAATTAATTTTAATTAGCACCTTTGGAAATCTTTTCATCTTTACAAGAGAACTTATTTTTTTACAAAAAATTCTAAGCTACCATAATCACAATAATGAAACATTGTTTTGAAACCTGAACTTTAAAAGATTACAGGGAAGCTTCCAGTTTTCTGTCTAGTACACAAGTAGCTCAACAGTCACCACTTTGTCCTAACAAGTAAAAATCTGGGGGAAAAAAAAACTGAAAAATCAACAGCAGCTCTTCTTAGATATGTAAGGAAAAGTGAGATCACAAGGCAACTGCTGTCCCCAAAATCAGAGACAGATAAGCAGATACAAAGAATCGCACCTTAGCAGTATAGAACCCCACCACAGAAACCTCACAGGGAACTGGTGTTTGGTTAGGAAAACCTAAACACTGAAGAATTGCTGGAGGTTCAGTGTGGGCAAGGCTGAAAGAGTAAAAACCCAGAGAGGGCCCTGTCATAGGGAGGTCCCATACACTTGTGAGCTTTACAGCTAACTCACAGCTAACTTACAGGTCCTCACAGTGACTATCAGAGGAAAACACCCTCCTACTCTCAGCAAGAGGAAGGGAAGAAGGGATGCTCTGCTGTGTTTCAAAATATCTCCTCTTCTTAAAAAGAGCTGCCCTCAGGAGAACCATTTCCCAGAGCCTAACACGCCAGAGTGTAACTAACCTACAAGGAAGGAAGGTCCCTCTAGGCATCCCTACCACAATCAAACAGGAGCAGGGCAGGGGTGGAGAAGTGGGGGGAAGCACAGGGGTGGTGAGCGGGTAGTAAGAAGCTCTGGTATTCACAGTTCAGTAGCACAGCCTCACTGACAGGCTAAGACCTTATCACAGGAACAGAGAACCACCTCCACCCCCACACACACCCACACTCCTTATGACATCAATAACAGCCTATTTACAGCAATTCCTTTTACTCCCAGTGCATCATGTTCACCTATTAACAAAAAACTACCAGACATACTAAAAGACAAAGAGACAAACAGACTGGACAAGTTATCAGAACCAGAGTCAGATATGACAGAAACGTTAAAGTTACTAGACAAGGAATTTTTTAAAGTATTATTAATATGTTAAGGACTTTAATAGAAAAAGTGGGCAACATGTAAGAACAGATGAATAATGTTAGTAGATGGACGGAAATTCTAAAAAAGAATCAGAAATTATCAGAGGTCAAAAAAACTGTAACAGAAAAAGGATGCCTTTAATGAGTTCATTAGTAGGCTGGACACCACTGAGGAAAGAATCTCCAAGCTTGAGAATATGAAAATAGAAACTTCAAAAATGGAAGAGCAAAGATGGAAGAAAAGAAAACCCAGAATATCCGAGAACTGACTACAAAAGGAGTAACTTACATGCAATTATTAATACATGTAACAGAATACCAAAAGGAGAAGAAACAGAAAAAGTAAAGGCAGCAATAATGAATGAGAATTTTGTCAAATTCATGTCAGCTACTCTTGGTGCTCAGAAAACAGTACCCCAAAAGGAAGACTTCAGAAGCCAAAGTTTCTCCGGACCATCTCCTGTCCTCCTGTCTCTCAGTCCCATTCTCTCGAGGCTAGTCACAGAAACTAAAATCTCTCTTCCCAGGGCACATCATAAAAACTCTCAGGCATAAAAACAATGCCTTTTCTTGAAAGTCAGCCATAAAAATCTAAAATCATTCTGTGTAATAACCTAATTCTGTGTAATCAGTCTGCGTAAAACCTGGCCATAAAAAATTTTTCTGACCTACCTTGTTTGACCCCCATTCCAGAGAGTGGTGGTATGCCCCACAGCTAAAAGGAAGGAATGTCTGCTCGGGGAGACGCCAAGAAGAATCCAGGCAGGCCTTTCTGGGTTTCCACTCAGTCTATTAGCATTAAACAACACCCTTTGATCCAATCATATTTCTACATGGTTGTCCATACTTTATTGAACATAAGCAAAAAAGTGGATAACTTTCCCAGTATTCCTTCTCTCAGGCCCCTGTGTACACACATTAAGTAAACATATATGCCTTTTCTCCTATTAATATGTCTCATGTCACAAAGATTTTCAGCATACTTTCAGGGGCCCAAGGGCCTTGCCCCCCTCAACACCAAACCACAGAGCCAAGAAACTCAGGGAAAAAATATAACTATTATGTACCCATAATAATTGAAAATAAACTATTTTAATTAAAAAATTTAGAATATATCAAGCAGATAAATGCTCTAAAAACAATATCTAGGAATATTACTTTCAAACTATACAAATCAAAAGTAAAGGAAAAAAATCCTTTAAAAAGCTGGAGGGAGAACAACTTTACCTATAAAAGAACAAAGATAAGAATTATTTCTGACTTCTCAGAACCATGCAAGTAAGAGGAAAACAGAGTAAAATATTTAAGTGATAAGAGGGGGGGAAAAAATCACTCCATCGGCCAATAATTGTGTGCCTTGCACAACTATCTTTCAGAAGTGAAAGAGAAAGACTTCTCAGACAAATAAAACTGAAGGAATCTGTTACCAGTAGAACTATATTACAGTTAAAATTCTTCACAAAGAAGGAAAATGATATAGGTCAGAAACTCAGAATTACATAAAGAAGAAAAGAACATCAGAGAATTTTGTAAGTGGAGATAAAATAAAAGCTTTTCTTCTTCTTACTCTTAATCTAACAGATTACAATAAGCTCAAGAGTAGTGCCAAATATGTATTGAATTCAAATATGAATTTTACATAAGCATGAAATGAACGACAGCAATGATACAAGGGACAGGAAGGAAGAATTAGGATTATTCCATAAATGTATGGAATGCACTAAATGAGAAGCAGTACATGCAGAATGTTATTTGAAAGTGAACTTGGATTAGTTTTAAGTGTATATTGAAAATTCTAGGGCAACCACTAAAAGGTATGTATATATGTGTATAATACATATAATGGATGGATGGATGGATAAGCTTTAAATGAAAGACAGAAAACAAGTACAAAATTCAGCTTCATTCATAACTGCCAAAACATGGATGTAACCAAGATGTCCTCAAGGAGGTAAATCAATAAACTATGGTATAGCCAGAGGATAGAATATTATTCTTAAAAAGAAATCAGCTATCAAACCATGAAAAGACATGGAGTAACCTTAAAAGAATATTACCAAGGGAGAGAAACCCTCCTGAGAAGACTAAATATTTAATGAATAATACCAAATATATGGCATTCTGGAAAAAAATCTATGAGAGAATGAAAAGAATAGTTGTGTGCAGGAGCTGGGGAGGAAGAAGAAATGAACAGTTGGAACACAAAGGATCTTCAAGGTAGTGAAATTACTCTATATGATACTATTATGGTAGATACATGTCATTCTACATTTGTCAAAGCTCAAAGAATGGACAACATCAAAAGTGAACCTTAATGTGAACTACAGACTTGAGTGATAATGGATTGTCACTGTATGTTTATCAACTGTAAAAAAAGTACTGCACTCTGGTGAAGGATGTCACTGAGGGGCTGGGCTTGTGAGAGGATGGGGTGCTTAAGGGAACTCTGCATTTTCCACTCAGTTTTTCTGTGAGCCTAAAATTGCTCTAAAAAATAAAGTTTATTACTTTTTTTTTTTATTTTGTTGCCTTCAGAATGCTGTGGCGTCACAGCTCACTGCAACCTCAAACTCTTGGGCTTATGCGCTTCTCTTGCCACAGCCTCCCAAGTAGCTGAGACTACAGGCACCCACCACAAAGCTCGGCTGTTGTTTAGAGATAAGGTCTAACTCTGGCTCTGCGTCAGGCTGCTTTCAAACGCACGAGCTCAGGCAATCCATCCACGTTGGCCTCCCAGAGTGCTAGGATTACAGGAATGAGCCACCGCGCCTGGCCAAAGTTTATTACTTCTAAAAGTGCAGTGTACACTTAGAAATTACGCTTTCGTTCCTGTCCCTATCCATCTCATCTTCCCTCCACCACCCTGGTCTCTTTAGGCAATCATTTTCATTGATTTCTGTGTATCCTTGTAAGTTTCCTGATAAAATTTAGGCCAATTTAGAAATATATACTTATATTCCTGCATTTCTTAAATACCACTAAATAACATATAGCATGCACACGTGCACAGTCACATACAAGGTTATGGGAAACACTTTCCAAAGGAAAAAACTCTATCTAGTCTGAAAATAGTCTATCTAGAAAATGGGAATTATGTTTTAAGTGTACTAACACACTGGGACAGTCACTGAAGGGTAGAGACAGAGGCAAGGAAGGAGGAAAAAGAGAAATGGAATTGGGCACAGCAGGTATAGGTGGGTGGGTGTCTGAGAGAGTGTGCTAATTCTGGTAAAAGAGAAACTGTAGATTTTAAAGAAGACTTCAGAAAGCATATATGAAAGACAAGATTATCTCTGGGCAAAACTAGGACCAATTATTAGGTAAAAAAGAAATCCAGCTTAACATAAAGTAAAATTCTATAATATTAGAGTTACCCAACAATGGAATACATAAGATTCACTTAAAAGTAAGCAGCTTGTTAAATTAGAAGGATTTAGGCAGAGCTCAGTGTGGAAATGGTTTTCAATTCACGTGACAACCTGAGAAAGATAGCTGTTACCTACAATGCTGTATTAAGAAGAATTTTAAGATGGAAGATGCGTCATAAGAAAGGATGCTGTGATCAGTTAAGAATTTGTCCCAAGCCTGGCAGAATGGAGAATAATACAAATACCTCATATTTACTATACTCAATCTAGAGGAATAATTTTCAGAAGTAATTATTCCTTGTCAAGAATTTAGATATGAGTGTGGCACTATGGTGAAAGCCTATAGTCCCAGCCACCTGGGAGACTGAGGCAAGAGAAATGCTGAAGCCCAGGAGGTCAGTGCTACAATGAGCCATGATCACACCACTGTACTGCAGCCTGGGGGACACAGACGCTATCTATTTAAAACACATATTTGTTTATCTAAAAGAATTTTTTTAAAAGAATTTAAATTTAAACTGAGTTAAAGTCTTTTTAAATTTCATGAGTCTAAGATTCTATGTTTAGTAACCAACATTCTTTAACTGTTCAAAGAAAAGATATTTTTGTAAGTATTTTTAAATGACAGTCCTCAGCTACTGGTTGAGCAACCAAAATGCACTTTAGTTTCTCATTCTGTAACTCATTCCTGAGACCACAATAACATCCTGCTTTATTTTTCTTTTTTTGGGACAGTCTCACTCTGTGCCCTGGGTAGAGTGCTGTGGTGTCACAGCTCACAGCAACCTCAAATTCCTGGGTTCAAGCACTCTTTCTTTTTTTTTAATTTAATTTTTTATTAAATCATAACTGTATACATTAAACTTCCCTCAGCCTCCTGTGTACCAGTGACTACAAGTACCCACCACGACACCCAGCTAATTTTTCTATTTTTAGGGGAGACGGGGGTCTCTCTCTTGCTCAGGCTGCTCTCAAACTCCGAAATTCAAGCAATCCACCCACCTTGGCTTCCCAGAGTGCTAGGATTACAGACGTGAGCCACCACACCTGACCTTACAATCCATCTTAAAACTTAACACTGAGTTTTATAGGGTCGGCACCCACAGCTCAGTGGTTAGGGAACTGGCCACATACACCATGGTTGACGGGTTCAAACCTACCCCGGGCCTGCTAAACAACAATGACAACTACTACAACAACAACAACAACAATAGTCAGGTGTTGTGGTGGGCGCCTGTAGTCCCAGCTACTTGGGAGGCTGAGGCAAGAGAACTGCTTAAGCCCAAGAGTTTGAGGTTGCTGTGAGCTGTTACGCCATGGGATTCTACCAAGGGCGACATAATAAGACTGTCTCAAAAAAAAAAAAAAAAAATTCAACTTTATAATTTTCAAAGCATTCTCATGTCCTTATTTCCAATGAAATTTGTAACTATCAGAAACCAACAGAGAAAAATACATGAATAAAGCAAGAACCAAACTGAGATTTGATAAAATACAAACACTTTAATTACAATATTCTTCCTTTAATAATGTCCTAGAACAGCAGTTCTCAACCTGTGGGTCGCGACCCCTTTGTAACAATAAAATACATTGTGGCATTAGGATGGTTGAGAACCACTGTCCTAGAACTTCACTACTAATTAAATGAATCAGTATAAGACATTCGCATCTTAAAAAAGCAACACTGGAAAAGAAAGTTTCTCTTCTTCCCATACTTATGTTCTTCTTAGTAATCACCTTCATCATCCAGAATTTAAAAGAAATAGTCACTGCTATCTTAGAGCAGCAGTTCCTAAAATGTGGTCAAACCAGCAGCAGCAGCAGTATCATCACCAACACTGCCACTTGGAAAACTTATTAAAGATGCAATTTCCCTACTCCATCAACGTACTGAATCGGAAACTCTGAAGTTGACCCAACAATCTAGGTTTCAACATGCCCTCCATATTACTCTGATGCATGCCAAAATTTGAAAATCACTGTCGTAGCAAAAGGTTTAGTTTCTTTCCAACACAGCAGTATCTGTTACCTCAGCATCTTTCTCTTCTTCACATTTGGTAGAACCCAAAGATTTTTCTCATTTGAATAAGTCACCAATAACTTGTGATGGCTTCTACTTTACTTTTAAAATGTGAGCTTACCTTTTAAACTATCCAATATGTTTTTAAATTTTAAATTTTATTACACAAATTATAAATAGTTTACAATGAAGAAATTATTCCATAATATCAAATTTTTACTTTCCTATAAAAATCTCTTTTTACATTTATCCAATCCTTGAAAGTATTGTCTTGAGAAACACTAAATACATAGTATGGGTTTTACTTAGCAAATGGACCTAGATGATTAATTCAGCTAATGTCAATACTCAACTTAAGGAAAGTGGCCAATACAAACTCCTTTTGAGATGGAAATCATATGTAATGTTAAGTAAGAGTGATTTTTAAAAGTATTCTATAAAAATGCTGACAGCAAGTGGGAACTTTACATATTATACATGTACATATAGGTATTAAGGACATCACTTCTGTAATACTGACAAATAATGAAAACAACAAAGCAAAACATCTCAAAATTAACGAGGTTGATGAAAAATGTATTTAAGACTGTAATTAATAAATTTAGAAAAAGCGGACTTCTGTTTGTGGATATCACATAGCAACTCACAGTCAGGTGCACTAAAGAACTGTCTCACTTACCTGTGTACATAATGTAGTTGATGAACTGAGTCAATTGCTATCACCATCTCAGCCAAGTAAAATCGAGCCATATCTTCAGGCAATCTATCTTCAAATTTGCTGAGTAGAGTAAGCAAATCCCCACCAACATAATAATCCATAACTAGATACTGTGAATGAAAAAATAAAATGTACTCACTAAATAATAAGAGTGAAAAATTAATACATGTATAATGTATCCCTAAGATCAAACAGGACTCTGTCAAATATTTCTGTGGTTAATTACTTATGCAGTTAATTAACAAGAAACTGTGTATGATGAACATCACTGGTCATTATAAGACATCTAAATTTTATACAGCAGCAAAATAGTTTTTTTTTTAATTGGGGCAGAGAACCACAAAGGATTGCTATTTTTTGCTGCATTTTGCAAAGTAACAATATCAGCATCTTCTTCACCTATAACAATAATCCACAGTTTTGTCAACATTTCAAAGAATGAGCATTTTAAACCCCAAAAAAGAAAAAGAAAAAAGCATAGAAAATAGAATGAAATGAAAAAGTCATCTTCATCCTCTCTACATTTTCCTTAGTTCATTTTAGATCAGTGAGAACCTTGTTAAAATTAGACCAATCTATGGATCAGCAGTTGGAAACCACTATTGAACAGAACAAAGTAATTGCCACCAGAAGTTTTTCTTCTCATTTCCAACAGCATACAAATATCAGAATGGACTTTTCTCATATGTAAACAGAGGCAGTTAATTTTAGATATGGACCTTCCTGTATATGTGGGTCTGTGCACAAAAAAAAGACAAGACAAGGAATTTAGACCCAGCTATTCACCAGAACTCTCCAGGTTGTTAGATTACAAACGATGTTGTAAGTTTTATATTTTAGACTGCTTTGCAAACATGTATTACATATACATGAGTATTTGTGTGTATATTATATATTAAGGTGAGAAGAAAACTAGGCACGGTGAAAAGATGTGCTTTAAAGTTAGAAAAACTTGACTCCATATGGTAAGTGAATTTTGAAAAATTAATCTCTGATATTTCATTTTTCATTTACCTAACTACAATAATGATACCTTCCTCACAGTGTGGCCAATAAACAGAAGATACTGAAACAGTAATAATGCCTTGAAATTAAGGTGATATTACTTCAGGGACATCACTGAGCTATGATTTAAACTTGAGAAAATTCAAATTCTTTTTATACTATAAATTATAAACATGGGAAATATATGTCAAAGAAACTAATTTCATATGTTTAAAGCCTTGAAATTTAGGGAAACAATATACTTAAAATCCTAGTCTACAGCTTACTTACTATATTTACTAGACTCCATCCTGAAAATTAGAACACAGTAATAAAATATAACAAAATTTTGTTAACATAAACATTGCTAGAAGTAGCCCTGAAGGTGGAAGAGAAACTCATGTTTATTACTTTGAAAAGAAGTACTTTGAGCACAGTAGCAAAAAACTTTTCAAACAAATAAAGCAAGTATGCTATTAAAATTGGAATTTAATATTTATACAGAGAAAGTCATAAAATATAACCTAGTCTTTCAATAAACATTTACTAATTACCAATCAGAATATTTTCTTGTACTAACATAGAGAAAAACTACAGAGGATAAAATATAAAACTCCACTACATCAAAGGCTTTTCTTTCTTGAAAGTATATTTTTGCCACACCAGACTCCTAGGAGACCTGAGTATACCATCTACCAAAAAGCTGCTGAAAAATCATTACGTCAACATTTTTGCCACCCATGGTCACTGTTTAAAACTTAGGTTCTTCAGTCAGCACACTGGCTCATGCCTGTAATCCCAGCATTTTGGAAGGCCAAGGCAGGAAGACTGCCTGAAGTTAGGAGTTTGAGGCTAGCCTGGGTAACATGGACAGAATCCCATCTCTAAAAAAATAAAAGAATTAGCCAGGCATAGTGGTATGTACCTATAGTCTCAGCTACTTGGGACACTGAGAAAAGAGAATCACTTGAGCCCAGGAGTTGTGGGCTCACAATGAGCTGTGAAGGCACTACTGTACCCCAGCCCGGGCAATACAATGAAACTCTGTCTTTTAAAAATGAAAACAAAAACAGAAACCTTAGGCTCTGCGAGTCACCATCTATTTTCTACCTTCAGTAATACACCACTATGTACTCTTAAACCCCAAACCCCATGAATCCTTTTCCTTCCAACTTTTCAATATGCCTTACTGAAATTCTTTAATCGTAAACAACCTTCCCCTGAGACAGAACTAAAAATGATGAATTAAAAAGTATTCCAGTTTTTCTCGTCTGCTAAACTAGGTTCTGGCTTTGCCTACTCATGTCCTTTCCCTACTACGTACTCAGAAGTCAACTGGCCATTACTAAGACAGAATTCACACCAAGTGCCAAGAAGGGAACAAGAAACAGAACTCTCAAAAGAAAAACAGTAAGTTAACTGAGGCAAGAGAATCGTCTAAGCCCAAGAGCTGGAGGTTGCTGTGAGCTGTGACGCCACCGTACTCTACCAAGAGCGACAAAGTGAGACACTGTCTCTAAAAAAAAGAAAAACAGTAAGTTGAAAATGAACTATACTCGCTCTGGTATTAGAGAGACAAGATTTATCAGTGGAAGCACAAAAATAATAACCTCACTTAGGAATAAAACTCCTTTTTCTTAATAACATATCCCAGTGAATGTCACCAAGGTCTGGAAGTCATTATTTTATACTTTCTCTTTGATTCACCACAACATTGAATTCAATCATCAAGGTCTTGCTGAGTCTAGTTCTGGCTAAATCTCTGTGGAATTCATCTACTTCTACTGTTAGCCACTACCACTGTCCTCTCCTAATCCAGGCTCTGCCCTCCTTGACTATATTACTACTACAGGTTTGAGGGCAAAGCAGACCACTTTCCATAACATATTTTATTGTGTAAACAATTTTCTTGGGAACGGAGAATACAGAACAACAGAGACACAAATATTCATTCACTAATTCCATAGATATATATAAAAGAAACCTACTATGTGCTGACACTACACTTACACAGTTGTTATATCCTAATTGTGGACAAATGTATCTACTGAACAAATGTATCCACTCAACTGCTGATAACTTTAACAAATCAGAAAAATATATGAATGGCAATAAAGAAGGATCTTTATTTATTATTTATTTACTTATACTGTGAACTATTTATTAGTAAACAGTTCAATTTGCCAAGAAAAATACATTTAGGGTACAAAAGTAAGCTGCAGAATAATAAATACTTTGTGATCCCATTTTTATAAAAAAAAAAGAAGAAAATATACATATATAGACAAACATGCAATTACAAAGCATAAAAAATATGAAAGGTTTCAACAAACTTTACATTAGTTACACCTCAAGGGTAAAATGGAAAGACAAAAGTAAGGACTATTAACTTTTTGCATGTATAAACCTTGGATAGTAGAGGGAAAATCTCATCAAATTGAAGTTGATCTATGGAGTCAACTTCTGCAAAAGCCCATAGGGGATGAAGTCAAAGGCAAAGATTAAAGGAATAACCTTAAATAGATACACCTCATCTACCTTAAGAGGTGCAAATACGGATAAATTCGCATATGAAGAGAGAAGGAAGGGGAATGTTGAGGTCTTGGAGAAAAAAGTGAAAAGTTAAGAATCTCATGCTTGAGTAAACAATGGTTTTCATTTTCTCCTTGAAGCAGGAACCATGGAATGTGGGTTCAGAGATATTTATCTCATGTGCCCATGTGGAGGCAGAGATCATAACTGCTATTCCTGCTTCAGCTGCATAAAAAGAGGCAAGAGAAGTCAAATGATATGCCCAAATATCTTTTAGACAGTGGGAGGGCCACACCAGAATTCAGGTTATTGATGATTAGATTCTCTCTTTTAAGGCTCTGTCGCTGGGGATAGAGGGCAGTGGCATCATCACAGCTCACTACAACCGCAAACTCCTGGGCTCACGTGATCCTCCTGCCTCAGCTTCCAGGTGGCTTGGACTACAGGCACATGCTACCATACCCAGCTAACGAAGCCTTTTTTACTTAAATAAAAGAGAGTCAATGTTCAATGAGCAAAAATAACTATATCCATGACATAAAATATTTGTGCCAGAATAATAAAAAACAAAATGAAGGAATAACACTGAGGCTTCAGAAACTTTTATCAGTCCAAAATAAAGAAACATAGATCTCTAGGTACACATATGAATATATGTACCATAATTTTCTGATTCTGAATTTCTAAAAATTCTCTATTTCAAGTGCTTTTAAAGACCTCCATTCCAAGGAAACAATGCTAAAGCACGTGAAAACATGCAAGAAACGAATTATGTGTCCACAAAAAACCATTTCAAAGAACAGGGAAGCCGTAAGAAGTCTTCTTAGGAATAACAGGAAACTTAGTCATCTTGCTGTCATATAAAGAGATGAATGGTCAATCGTTAGAGCCCCACCTTGTAGTTATTCTTCCTGGCTTTCTTTCTTTTTTTTTTTATTTTTATTTTTTTTTTGAGACAGAACCTCAAGCCGTCACCCAGGATCGAGTGCCGTAGCATCACAGCTCACAGCAACCTCCAATTCCTGGGCTCAAGCGAGTCTCCTGCCTCCGCCTCCGCCTCCCTAGTAGCTGGGACTACAGGCGCCCGCCACAATGCCCGGCCATTTTTTGGTTGCAGCCATCATTGTTGTTTGGCAGGCCCGGGCTGGATTCGAACCTGCCAGCTCAGGTATATGTAGCTGGTGCCTTAGCCTGTTGAGCCACAGGCGCCGAGCCCCTGGCTTTCTTTCTTAACTATTCAAAAATATTTTTCCAATAATTACTGCCTTCACTAATTGAATTCCTATAAAGAAACTGTTAAGGTGAAACAGAAGCAAGCCTAACTCCATTTTGATGTCATTCTTTTTCCTGAGAATCAGTGGGAAGGCAAAGCAGGCCTGATTCCATTCTGTTGTTTTGTTACATTTTATTGCATTAAAAAAAAAAAAAAAAAAAAAAAAAAAAAAACACGGTTCCAATTCCCACCCCACCCATTGCATGGTATGTTAAGTATACCTGGTTAGAACTGTTAGAATTATTAGTATTGTGTAGAAAGTCACTGATTACCCTTGTGACAACCACCCTCGTGATCAAGCTAAGGTGGTCTTCATGCCATCTGTGTATGATATGGAAATGTTAAAAGAGCAAGTTTGACTCCACTTTACTGTTTACTCCTTTTCTGTTATATTCCATGACCTTTGAAACTGGTTCCTCTTGTCTGCCCCTCCTTTGTATAACTGAGAATGCATTCAACTAAAATTGCTACTGATGTAAGTTACTAACTGCGGTCAGGATTATGTCCTTGGTGATTACTGCTTTTTATGATCATGCTGTTTATGACCCTCACCTTCCTCAGGACATTGTAAATCAGCGGTTCTCAGTCTGGGGGTCCTGACCCCTTTGGGGGTCAAATGACTCTTTCACAGGGGTTGCATAAATACATCCTGCATATCAGATATTTAATTATGGTTCATAACAGTAGCAAAATTATAGTTATGAAGTAGCAACGAATATAATTTTATGGTTGGGGGTCACCACAACATGAGGAACTGTATTAAAGGATCGTGGCATTAGGAAGGTTGAGAACCACTGTTGTAGATTGTACCTGCTTTGTAAAAAAAATTACTCTTGTATCATAGCATTGTGTACCCTCATGATTTCCCCTAACTGCTGTTTTCACTTCTGTGCTTGCCCTCTGAAGAAAATGTGCCTTATAAAATTCAGAGCCTCAGACAACTTGGGGCTGCTCTCAAAAACCCCATGTTGGG
The DNA here is from genome assembly GCA_963574655.1 of Perodicticus potto. Taxonomy (NCBI): domain Eukaryota; kingdom Metazoa; phylum Chordata; class Mammalia; order Primates; family Lorisidae; genus Perodicticus; species Perodicticus potto. The sequence continues at coordinate 37,195 of CAUYRH010168728.1, forward strand.
ACACTGAGGCAGTTGCTGGCTGGCTCTTCAATATAAAAGGACAGCTCTTTAATTCAATTTGTCTGGTGGTATAGTCTTTGAGAGACTCCTGGGCATAACAAAATTAAGAGTTCATGAGTTACTATAATTTAATATTCAAGTATCTTTGAACTTTCAAACAATTTGCAAATGTTAATTCAAGAAATAAAATTTTTGTTTTAATTATTTTCCTATCTTCTTTTCCTTAAGTATAAAATAACTAAACAGGAAACTGGGGCTAAGAAAGTATGAAAAAAACAAATTTCAATGATTTACAATATTATAAGTGATACCTAAGTGGTAAGAATTTTGTATGTCAATATCGATACAAGTAAGCTGGTTTGTATAATATATTTTTCTTTTTCTCTTTCCATCACTCAGGCTAACGTGCAGCAACCTCATCATAGCTCATTGCAACCTCAAACTCTTGGGCTCAAGCAATTCTCTTGCCTCAGCCTTACAAGTAGCACACTACCATGCCCAGCTAGTTTTTCTGTTTTTGGTAGAGAAGGGCTCTTTCCCCGGCTAGTCTCAAACTCCTGACTGCAAACAATTCCCCCCACCTTAGCCTCCCAAAGTATAGTGAGTTTTTCATAAGGAAAATATGTTCTAATCACATCTTAGTATCATTCATTCAATTATGCACCTTTTGCAAAACAAAATGCACACTTGCTATGACTCTATGCAAGTTTTCACAAATTAGCTATTGTAGGAGGTAGGTTAGAAATGAAAGTCAAATTATTTACTACAGCATTCTTATATTGTATACCACCATATATCATGTTCCTTCTTTGATTATTTAAAAGCTACCAGGGTTAAAAGTTACTATGGAAAATAAATATGTATAATACAATTTCCTTTTTTGGTATCTAAAACTAGGTTTGTCAACATTTTTCATAGTATCATTTTATAAATATTGAAAAGAAAAATTTCAATGACAACCAAGACTTCTGACTCTCAACATTAACATATGGCGAAAATTCCCCTAAAGAAAAACTGGCATATAGTAGGAGATTTGACTACTAGAGTATTTCAGCCCTCTGCCACTTACTGTGAAATTTTCATTCTAATATAATTAGTGACCAGTATATGAAGGCTACTTCTGAGAAATGTCTCTAAAAAAGAAATGTTAATCCTAATGTAAAATGCAAAGAGTGCAAATAAAACGAAATAACTTAGATGAGAAAGAAAAGTAAATCATAATTCTAGCTTTTTCTCAAAGTTTTGGTAAAAATTATTCTACATAAAATTTGACATTTGTGTATTTTCTATATCTACAAATTTGTATATTTCAATATTTATAACAAAATATAGATTTTTTTTAAGCAATGCATAAATCTACAGTGTTAGATCTATCTACAACAGAATATGCTGTCATAGTGGATTTTAGTCTTCATTATTTGAATACATTTGAAAATTATCATGATAAACTGCTAGAATTTTGCTAAACAAAAATTTCTCAGATATTTTAATTACTCTTCCAAATTCTGCTAACAAACCTATGCAGACTATATTATATATAATACATTTATCCTCAAAGTTTCTTATAAACATAGTAAATCTAATTCAAACATCATTTGTTCAGTTTACCACCTGAGCAACTAACATGTGCTAAGCTCTACAGTGTGGCTTTTAAAAAATTCTTACTATATACAACAAAACATATGGTTTATACGATGATTCAGTAAATTATAAAGAAATAAGTATCACAAAGCAATATTTACCCTTACTACTTCCCATGAACTGACACTTTGTATTCTATTTTATCTTTAAAAATTGCTGCATATTAGCCACGAAACTGATTTCACAACCCCCAATGGGTCACAACCTGAAATTTGAAAACATTTTTATAATCTATAATCTTTAAGGGATATAAAACAAGTAACATAATGACATTATTTGAATATACCTAGATGTGACCTGAAATCAGTGAACCCCCAAACTATTAAAAAGTTATATAGACTTTTAATTTTATTTTAGCTAAAGAGGGGTTGAGTCCATGCATTCATTTAAATTTAAGTTGTACAAAAAAAATTGGATGTATACATATATGTGTTAGTCATGTAAAAGCAATACTGAGAAAATGTAAAAAGCTAAAACGAGATGAAGAAGATTAATTACACTGAGGAATTCTGGAAATTGCTATTTTAAGGTGTAAAAATTGAGAATAAGAGCAGTGGAAGAAGAACAGCACTAGTATTAAAGGTGGCATAGACACTAAAAATACAGACACTATTTCTATCTTCCATAGGCACATCTGTTTTCACATTTTACTCATATAAGCATTACTCAGTTAGTCTGGTTACTCCTCGTTTTCACTGCTGTCTACAACAGGAGTTGGGCAACTTTTTCTATAACGGGCCAGACAGCAAAAACTTCAGGCTTGGAGGGTCAAGAGGCAAAATCAAAGATATTAAGCAAGTGCTTATATAATAAGAGAAAAACAAATTTCCATACATTTCTCTGGTTTTATAATCAACCATTTTGTTCCAAATGTCCTCAATTCATTGAGCAAACCTTACCACGATGTTTTAGACACGTTTATTGTCCCTGGGGACACTTCCTTGGCCAATGTACTCAAACATGATTTAATTAACTCAAACTTGGTAAATGGCTTTCCTTACTTGATTAACAAATGAGCTACTCAAAAACTTACAACAGATCCACACTCATTTGCATTTTTTTCTTATGAAGAAAGTTGACTGTAATAGATATCCTTTTTTAAATTTTCTAATTTTTCTGATGGCTGCTTTCCTGTAAGTGAGGCATGTGGTGATGAGAATATATATTCTATTAATTTAGTTGTTAAATGGTTGCACAGTAAATACAATGCTCTTCCACTTAATTCATTAACATAATTATGCCTTAGAATATTGCCTTATGATATTTAAAGACAATTTGTCTTTTCCTTCCTTATTTTGATGAGTACACACTATTAAAATAAAAATAAAAATGATAAAATGTCACAGTTTACCAACATGCAGAGCACTAAAACACTATCAACTTATGACTGTGTCATTGCAATTTGTAGTGTACTGAACAGCAATACAAAATGATGAGAGTAATACATGATGTTACCCCCTGGCAGAAGGCCAGTCTGTGTTACAACTAGTCAATTCTACCATTGTACCACAAAAGCAGTCATGTACAACATATAAATCAATAATCATACCTATGTTCCAATAAAACTCTACAGAGATTGAAATTCGAATTTTATGTTATAGTCAAGTGTCACAAAATACTATTCTTTTTTCAACTACTTGAAAATGTAAAAACCATTTTCAGTTTACAACCTGTAAAAAACGAGTGGTAGGCCAAATATGAGGCGCAGACCATAGTTTGCCAAAACCCTGATAATCATCTTCTACCCTACTCTGAATTTTCTCTCCCTCCTTATATTCCCAGCTCAGTTTATCAACAATTAACCACCGAATCGCACAAGTCAGGCACAGGAAAGAGGGGAATTGTAACTGTTCTCTCCTCCACAGTTACCTCCTAAATAATACCTTAAACCATCCCCTCCTCTTCAACCCTACTTAGACATTACCCCTTCAGTCAAGCCCTCCTCATCTGTGAATACTGTCAAAGTCTACTAGTCCCCTTGCCTCTAGTTTTACCCCTGAGATCCACATGCCACACTACTACCAGCAAGTTCTATGCAAAATGTAAAACTGATTATTTTACTTTCTATTAAGCCTTCCTAAAAGTAAGAATAAAGTCCAACTTCTCAGCATAATTCACACTCTAAAAGCCTCACTTTATACCTCTCTCTCCTTGGTCACTACACTCTAATCACTTTAGCCTTCCCTCAAACAACCTTTGTCCTTTCCAGTCACAAATTCTTCTGTAGTTCCAAAAAAAAGCAGTTTTCAAACTCGGCTCTGTGAGGGACCCCTAAAAGGATGTGGGAGGAAGAAAGAGATCAGCCAGGGAAATTCCATTACTACATGATTTATTATCTATACTTCCAGATATAATGTGTAATATAAAAACACAAATTCCATAACCAAAAAAATTTAAAAATGGTTATGAAAGTCTAATTTGCTTAGCAGAACATATAAGAACATATTACCTATATTATGTGATTCTCTCATCCCCAAACCTCTTATCCTCTCCTCCACCAATATGAATGTAATAAGCTGTTTCAAATCTCTGCTTGAAAGAACTGCTCACCAAGTTCTCTCTGCACCTTCTCCATTTAGATAATTAGTGTTTGTCATAGAAGAGTCTTCACTGACTCCATACCTTTGAATAAATGTAATATTTTCCTCATCTAAAATGTCCTGAAAATATTGTTTGATTTTGGATTTACTGCCTGACTCTCTTATGAGAATGTAAATATAAGAAGAGAAATCCTTTGTCTTTCTCACTGTATTTCCAGAATCTAGAGAATAGTGCCAAACACACAGCACACATTCAGTAAGAAGTTATCAAATGAAAGAGTTTTTATTCAATTCACTTATTAATTTTTCACTTATTAATTTTCAATTCAATTCATTTGTTATTATTTTACTTATTAATTTTATATCCCATTCATTTCATTTATTATTATTTCACTTATTAATTTTTATATCCCAGTTTTCAATGTAATATCTGGGTCCTGGCACAAAGCAGGATCTCAACACATGTATGCTAAAAAATAAAGCGGGAAATATAATAAAAACCATGGTCGAAAATGAAGAGCTTAGAATAGCAGGCCAAGGAGTTGCATACTCTTATTTTCCTATTCACTTGTTTATCTCTTCATGCTTCTAATATTTTTTTCTTTTTTTTCAGTTTTTGGCCGGGGCTGGGTTTGAACCCACCACCTCCGGTATATGGGGCCGGCGCCCTACTCCTTTGAGCCACACGTGCCACCCAATGCTTCTAATATTTTGACTTTCCTCCAAAGTTCTTTCCCAACTTTTGTTAAGAGTGATATATGATATCAATATAAAATTAGATATAAGCTAGGTTCTTAATGCAGCTCTAGTTAGATGAAATTCTAAAAAACGACAGAATACTACAATACTATTTGGAAAATGATGGAAAAAAAATGTTGAGCACCTTCTATAGAATTTAACTAATAGGAATTAAATCATTTTGGACTTAGTTTTGACTTGTTTATTAAAAAGCATTAAAAAATCCCAATGAAAAGGTATCGACTTATCCAAAAGAGAAAGAAAAAAAAAATCACACATCAAGTATGCAACTTATACTCTGTGAAATGCAGTGATTTACTAAATCAAATCTACCTTTAAACGATGTTTAAATGAAAATAATGCTAATTCTTCAGACAAAAAGTTAATAAGGATACAGAAACATGTAAAATTGATTCTTACTAAGTTATTGTCATCTTGGAAAGCATAGTGCAAAGCTGTAATCCACTTATTGTCTCCATTCACTAATACATCCCTTTCTTCACGAAAACATGCTGTCTGAAAAGAAAAAAAAATTTAGAGAACACCTTATGTAAAACAAGTAAATATATAAGCAATTGCTCGATATGTTTACTATATTAATTCTGTTCTAGAAAAAGAATACATCCCATTACTGTAAGACTCTGACAAGTTTCAAAGCATCCTCACAAACTGGACTACTAAAGCAGTACATTAAAAAATATTTCATAATTAAAAATACCATTATAGTTCAAACAATGAGAAAAATGCACAGAATAATTTAGGCAACAATCATCAACCAATTTAACATCCAGACATTATTAATGTCAACATTTTGCCATATTTACTTTGGATCTTTTTATCTTTAAGGCAATAAGATAAAAGTTGTAGCCCTCCTATTCCTGCCCCTTTTTCCTCTAATGTAATGAATAACCTAACATTAGCATATAGTCTACCAATCATATGCTTTGATCACTCGTGTATGTCCAAAAACAATAGAACCATTTTGTGTTTTGAAAATTTTCATGAATGACATAACTTTATCTATCCTTTTGCAACCTGATCACTCTTTACTAAAAATGACTGTTTTCCTTTTATCTGCTATGAAGTTTAATTCCATTGTTTGAATGCACCAAAATTTACTTATGCAACTCCCTAATTATGAAGTATACATTATTTCCAATTTTCTTTTATTACAATGTTGTAAAAAATATACCTATAAAATGTACAAGAGTTTGTCTACTATATCCACTCAGAAGTAGAAATGCTAGATATAAGGTTATTTCAACTTTACCAAAGATATCTAATTTTCTTTCCTAAGTGTGATACCAATTACCACCTCTAGCCCAGTGTATGGAAACTCTACTTCCCCCACATCCGCTACTGCATGTGACATTATTAGACTTATTAAGTGGTTGTCTATATAATTGGTATAAAATAATATCTATTCTTTTAATAAATACATTCCTAATCACAGGTGCAGAGGAATGGCTTTATATATATTTGCTGAATACCTGAATTTTGTATTACTCATTTCCTTGGTTCATTTTCTCTAACTGATTGCTTTTATTTAGAGTTTTAATTTATTCTCAAAATACATTTCCACTACTATAAAAGTATACCCTGGAGAATCTCAGAAATGTATGATAAAATGTAATTTTATAGAACGCATTATAATTCTCTAATATATTATCTTTAATTTTTTAAAGATAAAACAAAATGAAAAATAATGCCACTATGCCGGAAACTTCGAAGAGAATTGAGGTAAAGCAGAAAGTAAGAGTCTCCCTGAGTTATGACCGCTGTTTTCATTGTCAAGATGTTGTGTTTAGAGGTTATCACCATTAACTCTTTGTTTAGTATCCTCTCAAAAAATTTTGTGTGTGTGTATATATATATATATAAGCACACAAACACACATATTATGTATTCATGTGGTATCCCACTTCTATCTTTTCTGTTCTTTATACAATGAGATCACAGTGCTCTGTAAGTTATATTTTTTCAAGTAACAATATGTATATATTTGTACATATTTCCATATCCATACATAGAAATCTACCTAATGTTTTCTTAATGGCTATTTCATATTCCATACACAATAAAAATATCAGCATACAGGATGCTATATACAGTGTTTAACTGTGTGTGTGCTGTGAGAGAGAGAGAGACGGGGTCTCACTTTGTTACCACACTAGAGTGTGACATCATCTTAGCTCACTGTGACCTCAAACTCCTGGGCTCAAGCAGATTCTCCTGCCTCCGGAGTAGGAGCTAATTTTTTTTTTTTTTTTTTTTTTTTAGTTTATAAAGAAAAGAAGTTTATTTGACTCATGGTTCCGGAGGCTGGGCAGTCCCAGAGCATGATGCTACCATCTGGTGAGGGTCTTTATGATGAGTCTCCCTATAGCAAGGTGAGAGCCAAAGGCAGGGAAGGCTAAATTTGCTTTTATAACCTCTTCTCACAGTAATGAACCTACTCTGGTAATAAGAGCATTAATCCATTCATGGGGGTGGAACCCTCATGGTATGATCAGCCACTTAACAATTTCACCTCTTAATGCTGTCACAATGGCAATTAAATTTCTTTTGTGTGTGTGTGTGTGTGTGTGTTTTAAATATATGTATTTTATTATTTTTAAACTTTTTTTTTTTTTTTGTAGAGACCAGGTCTCACTATGTTGCTCAGGCTGTTCTTACACTCCTGGATTCAAGTGATTCCCCGCCCACCTCGGCCTCCCACAGTACTAGGTTTATAGGCGTGAGCCACCACACCTAGCCAATTTTCCACAAGGTAAATTCAATAGCCATGATCCACAAAATAATCAGTAATGTTATGTAATTAGCCCTAACACAGTCCACGTATGTAAATCCACAAATCTTATTTGACCAAATAAAATTTACAAAGCCATGCATTACATAGCAACACGTTAAACATTAAAGCTTAAACCTCACTCTGGGAGGCCAAGACAAGTGGATTGTTTGAGCTCAGGAGTTTGAGACCAGCCTGAGTAAGACTGAGACAAAGTGGGCACCTGTAGTCCCAGCTGGAGGAGGCTGGCGCAAGAGGACTGCATGAGCCCAAGAGTTTGAAGTTGCTGTGAGCCATGACATCACAGCACTCTACCCAGGGTGACAAACTGAAACTGTCTATAAATAAATAAATAAATAAATAAATAAATAAATAAATAAAGCTTAAACCAAATAAATGGGCAGTTTTACCTTCAATTAGATTAAAATCTACATTATGCTTTCATAAAACAGAATCACTTCACATACTACTGAGTCCTGTTTTGCAATTTAACTCACCTGAGGTTAAAGTTTAACTGCTAACATTTTAGAGAATTTGTGAAAGCAATCAGAGCCTAGAAGACTTCTCTGGGCTATATCTTAACTATCATAGCTATCTAAATTTGTATCTATAGACATTGACGATACAACTTAATAAACATCCATTACTTTATTTGATAACTCCAAACTAAATAAAGTGACAGTGACTTCACTCAACAGATTAAACTTTGAGTTCTGATCTCCGCTATACTATTCAGTAAAAAAAATTTTGAAAAATAGAAAATGTTTATGATATAAAATTTCAAACACATAGAAGAGTACAGAGACTAAGAACAACAACTCCCTCCCCTGAATGTACCCATTACTTAACTTCAACAATTATTTTATTGGTCAGTCTTATTTCATCTTGTATATCCAATTACTACCACCTTTCAGCTCCATGTACACATATACATGCATACCTAGAAATATTTTTTAAGCAAATCCAAACATATAATTTTATCCATAAACATTTAGCTATTAAAGTATTCCTACGAATGCCTCCAATACTGATTCTAGATGCAAAATTGTCTACTTTTTTCACTTTAATATGTCACACTGTACTTAGCTGCCTGTCACACTTGGTGGAGGCATCTACTTGAATTTAGTAGAGGCTACGGATGCTGCTAAACAACCTACAAGGCACAGGACAACCCCTACAGCAAAAACGTACCCGGTCCCAAAGGTCACTAGAGTCCCTGTTGAGAAGCCCCGTTCTATATCAGTATTAACCGAACTACAATGCACATATATCCCGAAGTTTCTAAAAGTGTTCTGGGTATTCAACATGTTTACAGGCCATAACAACACCTATTTGGTTATTATTACCTTTTAAAAAAACCAAAACAGTCCCCCCTCTTTTTTTAATAAAAATATTTGTGTCTGTTAAGAACATAACAAACATACAAGAAAGGTTAATGGAGATCACATAGCTTCCTCAGATTCAGTCACTTACTTTTTCTTTTCTTTTTTTTTTTTTTTGAGACAGAGCCTCAAGCTGTCACCCTAGATAGAGTGCTGTGGCATCGCAGCTCACAGCAACCTCCAATTCCTGGGCTCAAGCGAGTCTCTTGCCTCCGCCTCCCAAGTAGCTGGGACTGCAGGCGCTCACCCCAACGTCCGGCCATTTTTTGGTTGCAGCCGTCATTG
>CAUYRH010168737.1:0-64850 GCA_963574655.1 Perodicticus potto
TCTCTCCCCACTTGAAATCTCTCCCTCTACCAGGAGCTTTGGTGTTTTCTGTATTCTTTTCTGTAAATCAATTCTGTCTTACCATGGAGGGGTGGGGGTGGGGGAATAATGTAATGAAGAATAATAAAATACATGTATTTAAAAAAAAACAATAACAACAAAAGAAAATGAAAAAGAATAGAGAAATAAAAAATGAGGCAATAAAAAACAAACAAACAAAAAAACCCCCAAAAAGGTTGTATTAGTTTGCAGTCCCATCAGCATTGTAAAAGTGTTCCTTTCTTTCCACATCCATGCCAGCATTGCAGTTTAGAGACTTTGTGTTGTGGGCTATTCTCCCTGGGGTTAGATGATATCTCAGGGTGGTTTTGATTTGCATTTCTCTAATAATTAGGGACGATGAGCATTTTTTCATATGTTTCCTAGCCACTCATCTGTCTTCTTTAGGGAAGGTTTTATTCATCTCTCTTGCTCATTGATATATGGGATTGTTGGCTTCTTTCATGTGGATTAATTTGAGTTCTCTATAGATCCTAGTTATCAAGCTTTTGTCTGATTCAAAATATGCAAATATCCTTTCCCATTGCATAGGTTGTCTATTTGCTTTGGTTGTTGTCTCCTTAGCTGTATATAAGCTTTCAGTTTAATTAAGTCCCATTTGTTTTTTTTTGTTGTTGTTGCAATTGTCACAGAAGTCTTCTTCATAAAGTCTTTCCTGAGGCCGATATCTTCTAGTGTTTTTGCTATGCTTTCTTTGAGAATTTTTATTGTTTCATGCCTTAAATTTAGGTCTTTTATCCATCTTGAGTCAATTTTCGTCAGTGGAGAAATGTGCAGGTCCAGTTTTAGTCTTTTACGTGTGGATATCCAGTTCTCCCATTTATTGAATATGGATTCTTTCCCCCAGTGTATGTTCTTGTTTGGTTTATCAAAGATTAGGTGGCTGTAAGATGTTAGTTTCATTTCCTGGTTTTTCTATTCGGTTCCAGATGCCTATGTCTCTCTATTTTTATGCCAATACCATGCTGTTTTGATCACTATGGCCTTGTAGTACAGCCTAAAGTCTGGTATGCTGATGCCCCTGGCTTTGATTTTATTGCTTAGGAGTGTCTTTGCTATACAGGTTTTTTTCTGTTTCCATTCAAAGTCCAGAATTATTTTTTCCAAGTCTTGAAAGTACAATGTTGGTATTTTAAAGGGATGGCATTGAAAGTGTAGATTGCTTTGGGAAGTATAGACATTTTAACAATGTTGATTCTTCCCAGCCATGAGCAAGGTATGTTCTTCCATTTGTTAATATCTTCTGCTATATCTTTTCTTAGGGTTACATAATTTTCTTTATAGAGGTCCTTCACCTCTTTTGTTAGGTATATTCCTAGGTATTTCATTTTCTTTGAAGCTACTGTGAAGGGGATTGTGTCCTTGATTAGCTTCTCATCTTGCCTGTTATTGGTGTAACAAAGACTACTGATTTGTGGACATTGAGTTTATATCCTGAGACATTATTGTATTTTTTGATCACTTCCAGGAGTCTTGTGGTTGAGTCTTTGGGTTCTCTAAATATATGATTATATTGTCAGCAAAGAGGGAGAGTTTGACCTCCACTCCTTGCATTTGGATGTCCTTTATTTCTTCTCTTGCCTGATTGTATTGGCTAGAACTTCCAACACTATGTTGAATAGCAGTGGTGATAGAGGACAACCTTGTCTGGTTCTAGTTCTAAGTGGAAAAGCTTTCAGTTTTACTCCATTAAGTATAATATTAGCTGTGGGTTTGTCGTAGATGTCTTTGATCAGTGATCAGTTTAAGAAATGTGCAACCTATGCCTATACTTTTCAGTATTCTAATTTGAAAAGGATGCTGGATTTTATTGAATGCTTTTTCTGCATTTATTGAGAGGATCATATGGTCTTTGTTTTTGATTCTGTTGATATGGTAGATTACATTTATGGACTTGGGTGTGTTAAACCAGCCTTACATCTCTGGGATGAGACCTACTTGATCAAGGTGTATGACTTTTTTGATGAGAAGCTATAATCTATTGGCTAGGATTTTGTTGAGAATTTTTTCAACTATATTCATTACTGAAATTGGTCTGAAGTTTTCCTTTTTAGTTGGGTCTTTTCCTGGTTTTGGTGTGAAGGTGATGTTTGCTTTGTAGAATGTGTTGGGGAAGATTCCTTCTTCCTTGATTTTTTGGAATAATTTCTGCAGTATAGGAATAAACTCTTCTTTGAGGGTTTGACTGAATTCTGGTGTGAAGCCATCTGGGCCAGGGCATTTTTTCTTGTTGGGAGATGTTTTATTGTTTCTTTGATCTCAGTGCTTGAAATTGGTCTGTTCAGGAGATTGTTTCTTCCAGGCTAAGTCTAGGGAGAGGGTGTGATTCCAAATATTGATCCATTTCCTTCACATTGTCAAATTTCTGGGCATAGAGTTTCTTGTAGTATTCAGAGATAATCTCTTGTATCTCTGTAGCATCTGTTGTTATTTTCCCTTTATCATTTCTGATTGAGGTTACTAAAGATTGTACTTTTCTATTTCTAGTTAGTTGGCCAAAGGTTTATCTATTTTATTTATTTTTTCAAAAAACCAACTCCTTGTTTCATTAATTTTCTGAATGATTCTTTTGTTTTCGATTTCATTAATCTCTGATTTAATTTTGGATATTTCTTTTCTTCAGCTGGGTTTAGGCTTAGATTGTTCTTCTTTTTCCAATTCCATAAGATGGCTTATGAGTTTGTTGATGCGCTTTCTTTCTGTTTTTCCTATGTAGGCATCTAAAGTGATGAATTTCCTCTCAGAACTGCTATTGCTGTATCCCACAGGTTTTGGTAGGTTTTGTCTTCATTGTTGTTATCCTCAAGGAAGTTACTGATTTCCTCTTTTATTTCTTCCTGCACCCAACTATCATTCAGCATAAGGTTGTTTAATTTCCATGCCTTTGTGTGGGTTTGAATGTTTTTGTTGTAGTTGAGTTCCACCTTAAATGCCTTGTGTTCTGAGAAGATACAAGGTAAAATTTCAATTCTTTTGATTCTGTTGAGGTTTGTTTTGTGTCCTAGGATATGATCAATTTTGGAGCGATGAGAAGAATACATATTCTTTATCTTTGGGATGGAGTGTTCTATATACATTTATCAAGCACAGTTGTTCTAGGGTCTCAATAAATCTTTTGTATCTGTGTTTAGTTTTTGTTTGGAGGATCTGTCCAGCTCTGTAAGAGGAATGTTAAAGGTGTTATATGGTGTTATTATGGTGTTATAAGATATCATATTGTTCAGACTAAGTAAGGTCTGTTTTAAGAATCTGGGAGCATTTAAGTTGGGTGCATAAATATTTAAGAATTGAAATGTTTTCTTGTTGTATTTTTCCCTTGACCAATATGAAATGTCCATCTTTGTCTTTTTTACTTTAGTTGCTTTAAATCCACTTGTATTTGAAAATGAGATTGCAATCCCTCTTTTCTTCTGATTTCCATTTTCCTGAAAAATTGTTTTCCAGCCCTTTGAGTTTTAATTTGTCTTTTGAGGCTAGTTGTGTTTCCTGCAGACAGCAAATGGGATGGCTGTGTTTTTTAATCCAGTCAGCCAATCTATGCCTCTTCAGTGGGGAATTCAAGCCATTAACATTTATTGAGATAATTGATAATTGTGGTAGCATTATATTCATCTTATTTTGTGAAAGGCTATTGCTTAGTTTTATCTTTTGCATCATTGTGGAAGCTAGGTTCTGTCTTTAAATTTCTGGGTGCTTACTTTGTTGATGGTCCATTGCGATGGTCAGTGTATAGAACATGATGAAATATTTCCTGTAGAGGTGGTCATCTTGTGGCAAATTTCCTAAATGTTTGCATATCAATAAAAGATTTGATTTCTACATCAATTTTAAAGCTTAGCTTAGCAGGATATAGAATTCTGGGATGGAAATTGTTTTGTTTACATAGATTAAATATAGATGACCATTGTCTTCTTGCTTGGATTGTTTCATTAGGGAAGTCTGTGGTCACCCTGATGGATTTGCCCTTGTAGGTCAGTTGGCACTTACTCCTGGCAGCTTGCAAAATCTTTTCTTTGTCTTGACTTTGGACAGGTTCATCACAGGGTGTCTTGGAGAAGCTCCATTTGAGTTGAGGTGACCTGGGGTCTGATATCCCTTTGAAGTGAGTGTGTCAGAATCTTTGGTGATATTTGGGAAATTTTCATTTATAATATTCTGTAGTATGGCTTCCATTCCTCTGGGGCACTCTTCTTCCCCTTCTGGGATACCTATAACTCATATGTTTGAATGCTTCATGAAGTCCTATAGTTCTGTCAATGAATGTTCTGCTTTCTCTCTCTTCTGTCTCTTTAACTACCTGAGTGATCTCAAGAACTTTGTCCTCTACCTCTGAGATTCCTTCTTTTGCATGGTCTTATATCTTATTGATACTTTCTATCGCATCTTTAAGTTCCCTAATTGGCTGCTTCAATTCCTTCGGCTCTGCTGTATCCTTTGTGTATTCTTCATATTGTTCCTCTGTTATTTGATTTCCTTTTGGTTATTTTCTACTTTCTCAGCAATTTCTTTTATTGTTTTCATCATCTGTATTTTAAATTCCCCTTCTGTCATTTCTAACATTTCTTTGTAGGTGGAATCCTCTGCAGTAGCTACCTCACGGTCCCTGGGGGTGTTGCTCTGAACAGGTTTTTCATGTTGTAAGGATTTTTATGCTGTTTCTTCCTCATGAGTGTTTTCTTTTATCTGTTTTTTTTTTTTTTGCTCTAATTTTCCTTTCACTTCCTCTTGTCCTTTAAGTTACTATGCCTCTGACCTAAGGTTCTGATGAGTCCTTTTGGTACAGGACTAAGAGGATGAGAAGATCGAAGAGGAAGAAGGGAACAAAGATTAAAAAAAAGAAAAAAAGAGAAAAAGGAGGAGATGAGTAAAAGGGAATATTGACAAAAAGAAGAGAGGCACAGAAAAAAGTTGACAGGAGTAATAAAGGTGTACAGTAGGGTACTTTGACCCATGCCTTAAAAATCCCCAACCTCTGGGGGTGCTGGGTTGGGTGGTTCCCTTGAGGTCAGCAGCCCTTTGCCATCTGGAGCAGACATGGTACCCCATCTCCTCCAAATAGAGAGGAAAAACAAAAATACTATAAATGAAATCAAAACAAACAAACAGAATACCTTACAGGATAAAATTGGGGGAAAAACCCAAATAACAGGGTCAGAAACACTAGCAAAAATGAAGTTCTTAGTATTAAAGAAGGCAACAATGGAAAATTATATTTGCACTAGAAAAGTGAAGAAAGTAAAAATGAAGAAAAATCTAGGGGGAAAAGTTGAAATAAAAAAACAAAAACAAAAGCAAAGCAGTATATATATCTTGCTGAATATTGTCTGGGCAACAGGTGATCTTCTGGGGTATGAGATGCTAATCACAATGCTCATGTAGCTGTATGAGATGGAGACTGGAGGCCCTGCAGGGTTGAGAGTCTGAATCTCTCCTCAGCTCGCTTAGAAGACACTTTAAAACATTAATCTTGGCTAAGCAGAGACTTTCCCAGGAAAGTACTTGTTGCTGGGATGTCTCCTGAAGTGGCCGCCCACTTATCTGGTGCACCCAAACCAGCCTCACTCTATGCCCCTGAGGGCCAAGGCTGCAAGGCAGCCCTCCTACTGCCAAACACTTAAAGCTCAGCTCTTCCCCTCTGTCTCAGTCCCATCCTTTGGTGCTGCTGCTCACAGTCACTAGATCACTCGCCCAAGGTCTCCCAGCCTGGGCCTCACTCTGCAACCCTGATGGCAGGGCCTGCAGGGCAGTTCTCCCACAATGTCTGTGTGTGGCCCACAGCTGAACAATGTTAACCTCTGTTCCAGCCCAGCAGTTCAGTCCCAGACCCTGGGCAACGCTTAAAGTCACCCACACTCTCCCCCAGTTCTCCCAAGATAATTCAACCAAGTGCCCAAGTCCAAAAAAACAGAACAGCCCACAGAGAAGACCTTCCCTATCTGCAATCTCGCTGCTTTTGTAGCTACAGCTGCAGCAGCCTCCCACCAAACACAACCACTTGCCACTTCACCACTGCTTTTGTCCTCTCAGAGTCCAGAAGTCTCAGTCTCCCTGCATCCCCAAAGGGATGTTTCTGGGCAGAGTCCTCAAGCCAGAGGTGCCTGGGGTCTTCTCTCCCCAATCTCACTGTGTGTGGTTGCAAAGACGCTGTTACTTGGCTGCCATCTTGCTCCCCCCCAGTACCATTTTTTTTACACTTATAGTTCATATGGTCAGTGATGGACCACATATATGACAATGGTCCCATGAGATTATAGTAGAGATGAAAAATTCCTGTCACTAGTGACATCATAGCTTTTGGAAGGTCTTAGCATGATGTAGCACTCAACATGTCCTTGGCGAGGCTGGTGTTAACAAATCCATTGCATTGTCATTCATATAAAAGTTTAGCAGTGCAAATATGTACAGTATGTAATACTTGGTAATGATAATAAATACTGGTTTAGGGCTTACTAGGTTATACTTCTCATTATCCTTTTAGAGGGTCCTCCTGCTTGTTAAAAAAAAATAAAGTAACTGTAAAACAGCCTCAGCCAGGCCCTCAGGAGATACTCCAGAAGAAGGTACTGCTATCATAGGAAATGACAGTTCTTTAGGTGTTACTGCCCCTGAAGACTTTCTGTTCTTTCACAGTGGAGTTGAATCATAAAAGTAGATATCGAAGGCAGTGAGAGTGATGAATCTGACCATGTGTAGGACTAGGCCAATGACTGTGTATCTTAGTTTTAACAAAAACCTTAAAAAGTGAGAAAAAAAAGAATGTAAACAAATGCAACATGTTTGTCTTTTAAGTTAGATGTTATTACAAAAGGGTCCAAGGGTTTAAAAAAGTTAAGAAAAGTTATCAAGCTTCTTGAAGAAAGAAATTTTAAAAATAAGTTAGTGTAGCCCAAGTGTGGAGAGTTTATGAAGGTTACGCTGGTGGACAGGAATGTCCCAGGTCTTCACATTCACTCCCCACTCCCTCACTGACTCACCCAGAGCAACTGCCAGTCTTGCAAGCCCCATTCATGATAAGCTTCCTATACAGGGTGTCCATAAAGTTCGTGCGCAATCTACTATTCACTATTTTAAATTGCCCACGAACTTTGTGTCCACGCTGTATAAGTATACCATTTAATTTAATCTTTTGTATCCTTTTATACCGTACCCTTTCAGTGTTCAGACATATTCAGGTACACAGATACTTTCATGGTGTTATAATTGCCTACAATATTCAGTGCAGTAACATGCTGTTCAGATTTGTAGCCTAAGGAGTGACAGGTTATACCATACAGCCCAGGTTCATAGGTGGCATGTAGGATTGTGTAAGTGTGCTCTGTGTTGTTTGCACAATGGTGAAATTGCCTCAAGACGCATTTCTCTGAAGGTATCCCTGTCATTAGTAATGCATGACTGTATTTGAATTTTGAGTGCCTTGAAGGGAAGGACTGCTTGTGTCAGCCTTGATTCTTTAGTGTCCGTGGACTACACGGCAGAAAGCAGGCACTGATCAATCTTCAACTGCAAAATCGAAGACCCAGTTCTGCTACTGGGTGGCTGGTGGTACAAAGAATTTTTTATTCAAGTGTTTACAGATTGTTTTCTATATCATTCATACTCCTGCTACTGAAAAACTTGATCTATGATGGAAATAATTGTGATTTGGGAGTGTCCAAGAAGGAGGAGAATAATACAGTGTCCGCTCAGAGAGAGCGTATGCCCTGGAGACATTTTATTTGGAGTTTAGATTGGGTTTGCCTATAAGGGGATTCTATTAGGTTGGGGCAGGAGAATGGATAGGATGTGGTCTGTGCATTAAAATGGGAATTATTTGGCCTTTATGCTCAATTGAGGCTGAAGCAAAGTTAATGGTGAGAATTGGTCGCATTTAGAATGTGTTTTTAGAGGTAGAAGGACAGAGCTTGTTGATGGGTTAGAGGTGGGGAGTGAGTGAAAAAGAGCATCAGGAACGATCCCTTGGTTTTTGCTCTGAGTGTGTGTAACGACTCTTCTATCACAGAAGGTGGGACTTCATGGTTAACCATATTCCTTAGTCTTGTGTGTGTTTGCTGTGCACATGTGCATTGGCCTTTTCTCCAGTTCACCCATTCCTCCCGAGATTCGCTGTCACCAACCCTTTATCTCTTCTATACGTCGTCCCTCTCTCTGCAGAGATGGCTCATTAGTCACCCTATGATCTTGGGTACCTGTAGAAAAGATGCTTTTGTCTGGCACAGTGATTTAGGAAGTTACAAATACCAGGCAATTGCACATATAAAGTCAGATTTCCAACTTCTTTTGAAAAACTAGAGTTTCTTCCGACAGAGAGGCTGATTTCCTATGTGACTACCCTTGGCGGAAGCTGAGCTCCAATTGCCACTGTCATCACTTACAGCTAGCTGATTCTGCAGGTGTGACCAGGCATGGGTCCTATATCATCACGTGTAAGGTGTTTGCAGCCCCCGGTCTCCTACAGACCCCCAGCTTCTCCTCGTGCATTGTGATGACAGTTTATTTTTTTTGCTCCAACATTTCAACTTCAGCAGCAGTAGTGTCCAGCTGCAGGGACTCATGCTGGTTCCTCTTGTCAAAATGGTGATGTTAGAAGGAAATGAGAGCTCCTGGGATGGCCAAAGCTGGTCACCCGGCGAAAGTGGCGTGTGTCATCTGGACACATTGTCATGTTGCCTTTTAATTTCCTAAAAGTTAAATGTGACCCAAGGCTTATCTGCATTCTAAATTCAAGATGGTTCCTTTGTGCCATTTTGTTTTTATTGGAAAACTATGGAAACCTCTCTTGTGAATGAAGAGGGTCACCCGAACTTGGCATTTCTGCAGGGCCAACTACAAAGAAGGCATTCATCAAATATTTGTCTGGTAGGATTGTGATATTGTATTCTCTCTCTGTTAGCAAAATTGCTGCAAATAAGTCTTTGCAAAGATTTCAAATCTACACAAGAGGTTAATGGTCAGGATGAACCTGATTTTATTTTTGTTAAAAAGCGACTTCTGACATTTCTAAGCTGTTTCCCAGAGTAGGTCCCATGTTTAGAGTCTGTGATACCAAAGCCTCAGTGCTTTCAAGTGGTGTGTTCGGAATTCATTTTTCATTCATTGAAATGTGGTACATATCTTCCTGCCCTCTTGGGAAGTCATTAAATATATCCTCACCGTACCTCTAGTGATTAAACATTTCCCTTCCTATATGTCACAGTGCTAGTGCTCATGATTCGAAGGGTAGTGTAGCACAGATGTTAAGAACGTGGATTTGAAACCAGATTTTGTGGTATCTGATCTTGGTTCTGCCTCTCATTTGTTATGTCCCCTCCATGACTCAGTTTTCCCACCTGTAAAATGGGGATGATGGTGGTATTTACCTTAAAATATTATAAAGAAATAAATGATACGTGTAAATAATTTATCTAAATCTTTATAAATCTCTTAGAACAGATTCGATATACAGTAAATGCTTGTTATTTCTAAGAACATTTTGTATTTCTACTGCCTGTTTTCATATGGCCCATAAGCTAAGAATGACTTTTACATATTTAGGTGGTTGCCAAAAATCAAAAGAAGACCAATATTTTGTGACACGTGGACATTATGTGAAATTCAGATTTCAGTGTCTACAAAGTTTTATTGGAACACAGATGTTCCAACTGGCTCGTTCGGTTATCAGTGTCTGTGTTAACAACAGGTTGTTAACTGTTTTTGAATGGGACACGTCCCTATGGTTTGTCACATGATGTATTAGTGAATCTGAGACTTGAGAAATTGTTCTCTGTGAATTAACATGAACATGTCGTCATGTTCAGCGCCTGCTTTTACCTTCCCACTTGACATGAGGAAGCGCTTGTTTTCTGAGTCCCTTCTTAGATTGTCCATATGTTATAGCACTTTTGTGATAGTATAAAAAAACAAAGTTATGCATGTGAAATAAATGATAATATCAACTATTTATTAAATATCTCCCATCTTAGTTTTTTAACAGATAAACAAATAAATGAGGAAAGTCCAAGTAACCTCTTCTGAATTCTATGGCCAGTAATAGGCTTCCTGTTTACAGATAGTGTCATTGATAGACATCTATAATTATTTGTAATATGGACAAATATTTATCTTTATTATATGTGTAATGTTGTATGTTATTTTATTTTTTTGGAAAATGGATAGTGGATTTGAGAAGGGTTAATTGCTGCCCAGATGTTATAGTAGCTGCCCTTGGGACATCACTAAGACCCTATTTGTGTCTAGATGACCCCGGCTGTAACTCCCACACACGTAACTGTATTCATTTTTGTCTCTTTGCTGTGTCTAAGATATGAAAGAGAATCTAGTCACATAGTGGCTAATCTGCTGAACCATGCTTTGTGCTTGTTGGGGGAGAAGGAGGCTTAGACGTAGCAGGTGAGGGAGGGCCTCTCTGCCCTTCACGTCTACTGACAGCAGGTGGCAAGTCTTCAGTGTGCTAGAACTTTCCCCTGGCTCTGCTTCCGAAGTTCTGCCTCTGGAGCACGGGTCTCTCATCGTGCAGCTCTGTTCGTGAGTGGGAAGGAGGGAGGAGTCTGTGTCCCTGACTCCGTCACTGCCTGTGAAAAAGGCAGCTGGGAATAGAAAAGCAGCTTTGTTCCTAGTATAAATAAGTAACAATTTATTCTTTGCCGATTTGTAGTGAAAACTTTACCATACGTTTCCTCACATGGAGTATGTGAGCAATGCAAAAGGCTCATGCTAAAAATCATTAATCGAGTGTATATCATATTTATTTAAAGCAGGCCCTTACCTGCCTACATTGAGAGGGGAGAAAAGAGCGCAATCCATACAAAGTTTTAGGGAACTTCGAATGGCTCCCTTCCCTTCCTCCGTTTCAAGCTTAGAGTAAATCTTCGCTTCGCAGGACCTATATGTATGTATTTTTAAGTGAGAAATATTTACTTGCTAGTTTTAAAGCAAGAAGATAAACTAATTATTGGCAGGAATTTAGGACTATTATTCTCCATGGAGATTTCATATTAGAAGGGAATAATTTGGTACTAGACAATAATACGCAATTTACTTATAGTGCACTTTACAGTCTTCAGATATTTTCACATTTTACATTATTTAGATACAGAGATTTAGAAGGGGATTAGGCAGCTAAGCCAGGTTCATCAGGTGGTCACCCTGGGCTGAAAACCGAGGCGTCCCCATTTTCTGTGCAGTGATCACTGTGTCGGTCACAACCCATCCTGTCACATACAGGCAGGCACCTGCCAAGTCTGAGTGAATGCGGTGGGCTGCACTAGGGGTGATTATCAGTGGGAGTTGATGCTACTTATTAGTCAGGGACGAGAGGCTGGGAATACTGTGAGTTTTAGTAGTCACAATCCTGGGCTGGATCTAGACTTAAACACAGAGCCAAAAGGGCCTTAAGTGTTAAGCAATTACAAACCAGAAGTACAGACTAGCGCCTGGGTGCTGACAGATGTCACCTGCTCCCACAATGGAGGTTCAGAAGGATGTTGTCATCCGTGAATGTGAAGTGTGGTGGCAGAGCAGGAATCTGCAGGATGGCAGTTGGCTGCACCCAGGGGCGGAGTGCTCACTTACGCTTTCAAAGCATGTCTTTACCGTTCCTTCCTCAGGAGTATATACTATACTTAGGGCCTACGAATGTTAGTAATAGCTTTATTTGCTCCCTTTCTAACAAATAATGCAACTTATTTTTATTTAGCTTAAAATTTTCTTTATAGAGTTCAAAATTCCCTGTCTTTGTACTTGTTCTTTCTATGCAAGGCAAACTTGGAGAGTCTGAAGATCATCTAGAACTTTTTAAATGGAAAAAAAAATTAAAAGAAAACCCACTCTTTTATTTGGCAGGTTATATATGGAATTTCTGCCATTGAAGTAATCCTTATCTTATTGTTTTCTTTATAGAGTGGGAAACCACCCATCAATGATATGTTCACAGACCTCAAAGACGGAAGGAAGCTGCTGGATCTTCTAGAAGGCCTCATAGGAACATCTTTGGTGAGAATGTTGTCTTTGAGAAGGAGGCTAGGGGACTGTCTCCGGTCATTGCTAACACTTGATAACCCTCCGTGGGTACTTGAAATGTGAAGCCTGAAGTAGGAACATTTAAAAAAAAGTATTTTAACTAATGCTATTGATAGAACAATAGTTTGGCTTTCACGAGGGCTTTATTTTTATCAAAGATAAAAATGACCTTAAATGTTCATTGCTCTGAAACAACTTAGGTTGTGAATTATAAAAAAACAATGAATTTGTAAGAGAGGGAATATGTTTTGAATAATAGAGGGTATAGAGACAGATTTAAATATTAACAAATATTTTTAAAATGGCTGTTACAACAAACACATGGCATCTGTTTTCATCCAGATTGTCAGTATTATCTTTGCGTTTGTTTCTTTATCAAATCCAGCTCTATTACTTTACATGTAAGATACTTGAGACTCACATGGAAAACGCTGCTAACGAAGAGGATGTATTTTATGGGTAGACATTTTAACACTAGAGGTAGAATTACTCTAACAGTAGGAGATGCTCTCCCGGTGATGAATTTCTTTCTTGCTAAAGGTGGGAGGTTGCACTCTGTCTTTTGCCCTCC
Organism: Perodicticus potto; assembly: GCA_963574655.1. Lineage (NCBI taxonomy): Eukaryota > Metazoa > Chordata > Mammalia > Primates > Lorisidae > Perodicticus > Perodicticus potto. Next base: position 12,647 of record CAUYRH010168737.1, read on the forward strand.
AGGTGGTGGGTAGACACCTGTTGGGGAGGCTGCTCCCTTACTTAGATCGGATTCCTTGACCAGTGGAGTAGAAAGCAGCTGCTCAGGTTACCTTTCTCTGGGCGGGGCATCCCTGGCTTCCCAGTGGGCTCTGGCAGTGTTCCCTGGAGCCTGGCATGAGCATCTCCGAATCCTCCCTGTCCACAGCCATGCAGCCTAACAGGGCACAATTTGTAAATCTATGTGCATCCAGACTCATTTAAATAAAATAAGATTCTTTCCTGGAGCATTGACTTTCAAACTTGTCTGCACAGTAGAATCATGGGTAATCTTTTAAAACTTCTAAATTTAGACCCATGAAGTCACAAACTACAAAGGCAGAACTGGACACTGGCATTTGGTGATTTTTGAAGCTGCCCAGGAGATTCCAGTGAGCAGGTAAATTAGAGAAGCAGTAGCTTAGGGTGTTGTTAGTTGGAGAATTTGTGTACTGTAAATACTTTCCTCTAGGGTGGTACAGAGACCCCCACCAGAGCCGAGGGGCCCTGCGCACCGAGCTGCTTTTCTGTGCCTATCTCCATGTTAGTGTTGGCCAGGTATATGGAGGAATGATCAGTCTTATTTTGCTTTTGTGTTTTATTTTCCAGCCAAAGGAACGTGGTTCCACGAGGGTCCATGCCTTAAATAATGTCAACAGAGTGCTGCAGGTTCTGCATCAGAATAATGTAAGCTTGTAATGTAAATTTTGGGATTTTGTGCTGCCATCAGCATTATTTATTGCGAAACCAGCCACCGGCTTGATGCGTTGGCCTCAACTGATACTTGGAAACACTTTTTCTTATGAGAATATTGAATCTTTTCTAGGAGTGAAGGAACAGTCGTGCTTTTTCTGGCGGCTGTATTGATGTATTCTGTATATACTACATATTTGAAATTTAGGTTTACCTGATTCTCTAAAGTGAAATTTCTCTTATCATTCACTTACTCTTACTGTTGTCAAAATGTGCTAAAACAAAAACCTAGAGTTCCTTGAAGAAATTGTCTTAAAAACAATTTTTTTTTCATTTTAATAGGTGGACCTAGTGAACATAGGAGGAACTGACATTGTGGATGGAAATCACAAATTGACTCTGGGACTACTTTGGAGCATCATTTTGCACTGGCAGGTGGGGAAATTTCCAGTCACATTTTAACAGAAAGTGAAAATGTCTATGTGTTAGTTTCCCAGGGCTGCCATGACAAAGGCCCACGAGCTTTCTTGGGTGGAGCGAATTGGCTGACTCACCATTCTAGAAGCTGGATGTTTAAGATCAGGAGTCAGCAGGTTGATTCCTTCTGAAGGAGAATCTGTTTCCAGCCTCTGGCTTCTGGGGGTTGTTAGCCATCCATGGGATTCTTGGCCTGTGGCAACACAGCTTCAGTATTCTTGTGACGTTCTCCCTGTTCGCTGGTCTGCATCCCAATTTCCTCTGGGTTTGGGAAGACATCAGTCATGTTGTATTTAGGGCCTCTCTACTCCAGGATGAGCTTATCTTAAATAGTTACCTCTGCAGGGACTTTATTTCTGTGTAAGCTCCCATTCTGGGCATTAGAACGTCAACATATGAATTTTGGAGAACATAATTCAACTCCTTACACTTTGGAATAGAAGAGGCTGACAAATTACTCTACTTTTCTGGCATGGGAAAAAAATAACTACGTTTCTTATGTTAAATTTAAGGCATTGACTTTATTTCAGACTTATAGAAAAGTTGCAAGGATAGTCCAAAGAGTTCCCAGGTACTTCTCTCTCAGATTCCCCTATTTTTTTTTGGCTCATTTTCTCTCTCTGCACCTAAATAAGTCAATGTGTTATCTATCTATCTATTCATTCCTCCATTTGCATATCAGTGCAGACTTATGGATTTTTACATGGGTTTATAGTATTTTACTGTTCATACTCACTTTGATGCTCAAGTTTTCCTAGATTTGGCCAGTGTGAGCTTCTTAAATTGGCTTCTGTGTCCTTTTAGTGTATCTACATCAATATTTGGGCACTTTCTTAAAATATATGTACTACATTAGAATAATAGTATAAATATTAATTCTAGAGTATAATTGTTATTGCTATATGGAAAGGTATTTCATTCTTTGATTTTGTAGTCAGTCAAAAGATCTTCCTTTCTTTTGTATTTTAGTAGAAAATAAAAATTGGGTTTTCTTCATTTGAATATGTTTTTACAAGTGTATAGTACTAAAACAGGACTTGTTTTGAATATGAACACTATGATGAAAGTAGTGTTCATTATAACCGAGCACAGTGCAAGTACTGTGTAGGGTCCAGAGGGTTCAGTAATATAGGAAGTGAGGTAAAAATCACCTCTAACTTCTAGTGCCCAAAATGATCACAGTTAAAATTTTATGTTTCTGGGGTTTAAAGGAAAATTTGAAATAAAATGAATGCCAGTTACTTGCTTCATCATGATAAATTAGCACAATACTCCTTACTCAAGGACTTGTTGGAGTGGCTGTGTTGGTTATAGGCAGGCATGCTTTCTCGTGAACAGGTGAAGGACGTCATGAAGGACGTCATGTCAGACCTGCAACAGACGAACAGCGAGAAGATTTTGCTGAGCTGGGTGCGCCAGACTACCAGGTCCTACAGCCAAGTCAACGTGCTCAACTTCACCACCAGTTGGACAGACGGACTTGCCTTTAATGCTGTGCTCCACCGACATAAGTGAGACATTGTTCTACTTAACTGTGGGCTCCACAAATTTGTCTCCTTGTCCTTCCCCTGCCACTCCCTGAAGCCCCTTCCCCACTATCACTGCTCTGCACTTTCTCTGTGAAAACTTTAAGGAAAGAAATATCATGGAAGGACACTATCCGTCAAGTCTTTATTTCCATGGGATTTAAATGCCGCAGTGCAATGTCCGTGGTTTGTCATGCATAATTATAAGTTAACAAATGTGAAATAATTCACATAGTTCAGTCCCACTCATTTAGCATTAACTAGTAATGTATACAAACAATTGTGTAAGCTTCTATTCTCATACCAAAAGTAAAACTCTATGAATTCAATTAAAAATAGTCAAATGACTTTTTTGTGAAACTTGTAAACAGATGCTAATGTTATGGAAGATCAAAGGTCCAAGAAGAGCTAGTATGCTTCTAAAGAAGAACCAGACTGAAATACTTTACAAAAATAAACCAAAGCTAACTACGGAGCTATATTCATTAAGACTATGCTGTACTGTAATGAACACCCCAGTATAATAATAAGCTGAATCATTGAAAATTGCCAATGCCTGATTGTTTTTGATGTATATCAATGGCAGTTTCATATAGTTCAACCTAACAGAATAAAGAGATCAGAAATTACATAGGAACCTCGGACCTAAAAGTGAGCTAATATTACAGATTATTTGCATGTAAATAAGTGCATTGGAGCCTCCCCTCCTCAAATTCAAAAAATAAATTCTCCATGGATGAAGGATTTAAATGTCAAAGGAATAATTTGCTACGTTTTATTGCTGTTGTAGTAAATCATCAGTTTTCTCAAGTTTTATTTCCTGTATATTCTTTGTTGATATGCGAAAATATAGATGTGTCTACATTTCATAATTTTGTATCTGGAAACTTACACAATTCTTACAAATTTAGTAAGTTTGTTTCTGTGGACTTCAGCTTTTTTTAGCGCCCCCCCCCCATTTAAGAATGCCCTTGAATTTTGAATGTTTTATTTCTTCCCTTCTCTGGTCTTCAATGCAATGTTGATTTGAATTGGTGATAATGAGCTGAATGTTTTGTTCTTGATAACAAAGGGAGTACTTTACTGTAAGAATGATGTTTGTTGCAGTTTTTTCGATATGCTTTTTATGAAGCCAGAAAATCCTTCCCTCCCAATCTTCTACTCTTCCTTTATCAGTTTAAGGAGGTTGTCCTTTGTTCCTACTTAGTTAAGAGATTTTTATCAAGAATTGGTTGAATTTTAGTAAGTACTTTTTTCCATTTATTAATTAATTGATACAAGAATGTAGAGTATTTTCTATGTACTAGATACAGGTTATATATCAGAGAACAAAAGAAGCAAAAATCTCAGTGTTTTGGTGCATATGTTCCAGTAGAGGGACAGATATTATGAAAAAGAAGTAAAAATGTAAGTTATGGGGTATATAAAAATGGTAACATGTTGCAGAAAAATACACCAAACAAGAAAAGAAGAGGTATTGGGCATCTGGTACACCAGTGGCTGTAGTGACCAGAGTGTTGCCCACTCTAGTAATAGATGAAATGTGTTGGGAGAAGGAGGTTGGGGAAAGCAAATCCCAGAAGGTAGATGAGTCTAAGATTCAAGAACAGACAGAGGGCAAAGAAAATGATTAGCTTTGGGAATGTAAAAGCAATAATAATGTCTAATTTGAGAGATTGTGTCCTGTCCCCAAGAGGTGTGTTACACCCTGTGACTCCCCACCATGTACTAGGTCATGGTCATCAGTTTTATTTCCTGTATATTCTTTGCTGGTATGTGAAAATATAGCTGTGTCTATGTTACATAATTTTGTATCTGAAAACTTAATTGTCTTCATATCAGAATTGAGTACATAGGATTCTTGCTTCTCCATACTTGTGATGCTTTACTAGCACAGTGTGTTCCACTTCCATCCAGTTTAATACAAAAGATGTAAAGTCTCCATCCTTTTTAATAGCTGAATAGTATTCCATGCTATACATATATCACAACTTGTTAATCCACTAGACTATTTATCACAGTTCAATTTACAATTGCCAAAATGTGGAAACGGCCTAAATGCCCACCAACCCAGGAATGGATTAGAATTGCATTTTCTATTCTGGTAACCTTGATCATTTAATTGGAGAATGTAGTCCAGTAACACTGATTATAATAATTGATATATTTAGATTCATTTTTGCCACTTAGTTTGAGCTTCTCATTTCTCTTACCTTTTCTGTGTCTTTTGTCTTTCTTGTCTTCTTTTGTATTGGCATATTCCTCCTCTTGGTTTTTTCTTTTACTCTTAGGGAACTATTATATAGTATTTCTACATTTATTGATTTCCCCCAAAATTAACCATTAACCAGTATAAAATTCTTAGAGTGTGTTATCTTTTATTTTCATATTTATAAATTACTTTCAAATATTATATATTTGACAAGCTTTTGGGATATAAAGATAAACTTAAAAATCTAAAACTGAAATACATTAGAGTATAACAATGCCTACTTTCTTTCCATATATCTCATCTTCATTGCATTTTGTTTACATGGTGATTTCAGACCTGATCTCTTCAGCTGGGAAAAAGTTGTTCAAATGTCCCCCATTGAGAGACTTGAACATGCCTTCAGCAAGGCTCAGACTTACTTGGGAATTGAAAAGCTGTTAGATCCTGAAGGTATTGTCCAGTGTTTAATTTCATCTTGATTTTGCTTTACAATTTTCAATGCTTGAAAAGCAGTGTTTTATTTTTTCTTTTAAGGATAAATTATGAGAATTGAGGAACCTTTTTTCTTTTGAAGTATACGTGCAAGCCATTTTATTGCAGACTAGCTATTCATAATTTATACTTTGCAATTTGTAGGTTCCTTTAAGTAGAAATTTAATTATGACATTGGATAATAGTTAATCTAAATTAAGATTTAAAATTTTAAGAAAATATAATTATCAAACAATTCAATATTTCATTTAGTTGATTGAAATGCATTCTTCTGTGAGTTTCTTGCCTATGATGTAAAGACTTTAGATATAAATGTTGCAGGGTTGAAGTCTAGACTTACTTTCATAGTAAGCATAAAGTCTGTGTCTTTATCATAAATAGCAACATATGGTTGCTTATCTTTGAGCATTTTGGGGAGTTTTTACAGAAGATTTTAAAAAATAGGATATTGAACAAGAATGAATCTTTGCCTTTGTCTCATCTAGTGCGATGAGAAATAGCAATTTACTGAGCTATGGTATTGCACAGATTATATATTAGGTATTGTTTATGGGGGCGCTAAGAGTTATTTTATATCTAATATTGAACAGTTCACCTATTTTAGGCATCTAATTTAAGCTAGATCTTATATTCTTCCACTTACAGATGTTGCTGTTCCACTTCCTGACAAGAAATCCATAATTATGTATTTAACATCTTTGTTTGAGGTGCTACCTCAGCAAGTCACTATAGATGCCATCCGTGAGGTAGAGACACTCCCAAGGAAATATAAGAAAGAATGCGAAGAAGAAGAAATTAACATACAGGTACAGGTGAATTTTTATTAAAATGTGTGACTTGCCATATTTATTTTCTCACGGGTAATAGTTAAAAATATGGTCCAAGGGTTTTTTCCTTGACTGAGAATCTCTTGGTTTCATCAAAGTTCTAATTAGCAATTAGCATGTTGTCACATGTGTGTAGTAGGAAAGCCTAACTCAACCAACTTCATTATGAAGGAAAATATATTATTTCACATGACAAGGCTGGAGTTAGGGTCTAGGGCGGTTGATCACGCTGCTTCATGACATGCTAATAATCTGTGTTTTTCCATCTACTTGTCGCCATCTTTTATCCCTGTTGTCACATGATGAAGATGGGTTTCCTCATATCAGCCTAGGTTTTTTCTAAGTACTGATTTTCTTTCTCTTTTTTGCCATTAAAAAAAGAATTTTTTTCTATTTTAATCTCACAAGGACTATCCAAAGATCTTTCTTTGTTTTCATTTAGGAGGACTAATCCATTTTAAGCTATTTGGTAAGGTTTTCATGAAGGGGATTACAGTGGTTTTATTCACAAATGAGGTTTTATTTTTTAGGAGATATAGATAAAATCATAATTTATTTTCTTCCTTAATTATTTTGAATTGATCAGTTTTTTTTATCTCATCCTATTTTATTCTCATTATGCCTTTGTTTAGAAAATGAGAGAATCCTAAGATTTAGGTGAGACCTTAGAAGTCAGTTGTTTCAGCATTTTAATGACCAAGCAAGTGAGGTATAGACATGGATTTCAAAATATAAGAATATGTATTTCAGAGTGCCAGAAACCTTTGGCTCTGGAGCTAAAATTTCACACTGTTGCTATTTGTTTTAGGTCAGTTACATAATCTCTCAAATGTAGTTTTATCTGTAAAATGTGCTTAAAAATGTGCTTAACACAACACCCACTGCATAAAGATAAGGAATTCAAAGTACCTAAAACGATACTAATAAATACTCAGTAAGCACAAGCTATTATTATTATAATTTTTCTTCTCATTTAACAAGTTTCTTTTAAAAATATTATTTAATTCCCATACAGCGATAACAATCTTGAGTTGACGTAGCTTCTTTTCTTTCTCTGAGATTCAGAGAACTTAGTTATTACTTTACATTTTCTTCAGGTAGTAAGTACCAATTCTTTTATTTTTTTCCTTTTCAAAAATAGCATAATTTATACAGAAAGCAAAAAATAATAATAATTATTGAGAAATAGAGGATGAGAGAGGGGGCCTGATTATGAATCTAGGGCTCTTCTTCGCAGTTTTAAAAATCAAGTGATGCTGAGGAAAAGCCTTAACTTTGTATAATTGACTGAAAAGGTGCCAGGAAGCATTTGCCACTAGCAGTATAGTTGCTATCCTGCATTAATGGGGCACCTGTTTAGGTGGCTCAGGTAATCTGGCTTTGACTCTTGGGTTTATTGGATTGGGATTCTTTTTGTTAGAAAGATAGGATATGTTAATTCATAGAGGTAAAGCCATTAAAGAAAAGAGACTTCATTTGCCTTTCATAATGCACAGATAAAACTATCTCTTCTGGTTAGGGTGCATGGTGGCATGGTAAGAATTTCAGAAACCACTTGCTGTTTGATCAAGTGCAAGTGTGTTAACGCGACCCTCTTCATTGGCATGCTTTCCTTTGTGCCTTAGAGGCTGAGTTATGTTAATTGAGAAATAAAATGTGATCAAGTTTTAATCATCTATTCTCTGATGTAATTTGCCATCCATTACTCTCCAATGAATGCTAATAACCAGACTTTCTCTCTTGCTTGTTTTTTTATACTAGCATACGCTTGTGGTCAGCAAATAGTTCCTGCGTTTCTGCTTAAATGTCTGTCCCTTGAAAGTCTCCTCATGTGTTTTGATTAATACCTTCTGCACATTTGCATTTAGACAGCGCCTTCCATCCCCCACCTCCTGGATGCTGGTGTCCATCTGGGTGACCTCTGGCTGGTTGCTAACTTTTCTAGTTCTTAGAAATCCTCACTGAGGCATAGCAGTTTGGTACTAAACGATCTCCAGGGTTATTTTACCTCTACAGTTTTAGGATTTTAGGTCTAAAAGTTAACTTATTTTCTGTCTGTGTTTGGCACCATCGGTCTCTTAATTACTCAATGTTTCAATTCCACACTCATTTTTTAACTTCTATATTCAGTTTACTGGATGCATTAGATTCTTCTGCCTAAATGTTTTTTTGTGTGTGTGCTTGTCTTTCTGTTCCAGCCCTCATATTAATTCAAACCTATCTTCTCTCATAGTTGGAAGACCCAGCAATAAGAGTGGACTTTCCTCTTTCTTCCCCAAAATTCTTGTATGTGGGATTTCCCTTCTATGAAGTGTCCATCCACTGTTGCATGGCAAACTGCCCGATTTTCTTCAATTTAAATGGAACCTTTTCAGACAAGTCTTCTCCAATTCAGCTGTCAAAAATCCAGCACTAGATACACACTCTCTCTCTTTGTTTCTTATAAACTTTGTTAAGAATTTTAAATTACACCTTGGGATGGGAAAGCCACCGAGAAGTTTTAAGCAGGCAAGTCTTAGTTTTGATTACATTTTCAAAAGATCATTCTGGCTGTTGTGTGAGAAAGGATTGTGAAGTTGGGAATGTGGGGTGGCAAGCAGGAAGTAGAAGCCCCCCACCCGCCACCACCGTGACCCCCGTTATTAAGCTATTGTATTCCAGAGGAGAGATGTAGATGGTTGTGAGGACGGGAAGGTCTGGATGGATTTGAGATAAGTTTTGAATTATCTGGCTTCCAAGTTTTTATTTTATTTTTATTTTTAATTTAATTTTAATTTTAATTTTTTTGGAGACAAACTCACTATGTCACCCTTGGTAGAGTGCTGTGGCATCACAGCTCACAGCAACCTCAAACTCCTGGGCTTAAGTGAGTCTCTTGCCTCAGCCTCTCAAGCAGCCGGCACCACAGGCGCCTGCCACAACGCCTGGCTATTTTTTGGTTGTAGTTGTTATTGTTGTTTGGTAGGCCTGGGCTGGATTCGAACCCCCCAGCTTCCGTGTATGTGGCTTGGCACCCTAGCCGCTTGACTTCCAATTTTTGGTTGGAGTAATTAGGTGCATGGAGGAGCCATCTGTTAAGATGAGGAAGCCTGAGAAGGGATAAATTCTGGAGAAAAATGAAGGTGTAAGTATGAACATGGTGTGATAAGCCTGTGAGGCATTGAAGTGTGATGCCAAGGTAGTGGGATAAAAGACTTGGGACTTCAGACTCCAGGTGAGATGGTTCTTTAAAGCCAATGGTAGAAGATGAGCTAACTCGGGCAAAGTATACAGAGGGAAGAAAAAAGAGGTCAGAGCTTAATTTTGAGGAGATTCGTTACTAACAGGTCAGCAGCTGCTGTTGAACCCAGTGGGAGACCGGTATGGTGTCATCATAGAAGGGTAAGGAGAACTTCGAGAGGCTAGGAATGGTCATCCCTGTAGAAGGATGCTACCGCGGAACAGAGTGAGAATCGTGGGGTGATCAGCTCTTGGGTTTTGCATGGAAAAGTTCTAGTTTATGTTGAGTGTTCTAGCACAGTTATTATCAAAAACATTCTGCTATTTTGGTTAATTATTTGGTCACCCCCAACGGTGATGCTGGAAGTGTAGATTTGGCAGTGGTAAGGTTATTGGTGATGTCAGCACAAGCCTTTCCAATTGAGCAGTGGGGCAAATGCAAGGCAGGGTGAATGGGAATGTTAACAAACTGGCTGTTAAATAGAAGAGCATTTCTTGTATTGTTTTCTGAACATTTCTGAATGTTTGAATTAGTCCATTTAGAAATTGTGGTTGAGAGATGACAAAAGTGGAGGTAGGATGTGGGGAGGGTTTAAAGAGGTTGAGCTCTCAAAGGGACCAAAAGAACCAGAGAGATGGTCGATTTGGTTATAAGATCTTAAGGAAATACTCAGTTGCTTAGAAAGAGCTTGAGAGAAATTTATTCCATGAACTCTTGAAACAAACCAAAAAAGGACAAGTAATTGAGGGAGTAATTGCCTTAAAAAAAAAAAATTCCTTGTAAGAGCCTGTCCGCGTGGCTGTCTTTTAGTGTCTAAAATGCAATGCCCACATGCAATTCAATAAAAGCAATTTAACTAGGGGTCAAAGCAGCGTTCTAATCTTTCTCTCTTTTCCTTAATTTCCATCCATCCTTTCAGACCCAACATGTTCCAGCTCCTTTATGAAACTTTCCTATTTTAGCCCTTGGTGAACGCAAATGTCATTCCTTGTTGGGACCATGGCATTTATTACCATGCTATTAACCATTTTATTTTTGCTCAGAGGTGATTCACTTGGCTTATTTCTCTCTCTGGAACTATATTAGACTCTCCTACAGAACTCCCAAGTGCATGCCACATTTGGACTCCGCTGTTCCAGCACAGTGAATCCGTGCTCTCTGACTAATTCACGTGTGGCATTGCTCATCTGACTCCTGGGATTGGGGTAATGCCTACGAGATGGTGGTACCTACCTTAGGTTCTCCATATCATGTGTCCTTGTCTTCATGATAATTGTACTTTTCCTTCTGGGCTTTGTTTTTATAGGGTACAGCTCAAGAGGAGGAACGTAAGAGTCTGGGAGCTGAAACATCTGGCACTGTCACCGAGGTCGACATGGATCTGGACAGCTATCAGATGGCACTAGAGGAAGTGCTGACCTGGTTGCTGTCTGCTGAGGACACTTTCCAGGAGCAGGATGACATTTCTGATGATGTTGAAGAAGTGAAAGACCAGTTTGCAACCCATGAAGTAAATATCTGTAGTTGCTGAACAGGGTGTATCTGCTGTGGGGGTTGAGCCTCATTCTAGGGCTCTCTCCTGATGTTCGTTTACTGAATTTACTGAATTTTAGGACTTGTGATAGGGCTTTGTTATAAAATTGATAGGGGCGATTGGCTGCATCCAAATTAGATTTCTGATTTTAATCTTACTGTAACTTGTATATTTTGTAGAGCCACTTTCTCTCTCTCTCTCTCTCTTTATTTTTTTTTGTAGAGACAGTCTCACTTTATCATCTTCTGTAGGGTACCATGGCATCACACAGCTCACAGCAACCTCCATTTCCCGGGCTTAGGGTGATTCTCCTGCCTCAGCCTCCCAAGTAGCTGGGACTCCAGGCACCCGCCACAATGCGCGGCTATTTTCTTTTTGCAGTTTGGCCTGGGCCGGGTTTGAACCTGCCACCCTCCGTATATGGGGCCGGCACCCTACTCACTGAGCCAGAGGGGCCACCCTGTAGAGCTGCTCTCTTAAAGCAATGTATAGTAATGCTCATTTCTGAAGTGTACTGTTATAGTGAGACACAAAATGGCAAAGCAGTACAACAATCTTTAAGTTCTGAGTTTTCCCCAGGAAGTGATTATTGTTTTCAATTGCATGATTAAGCAAATTCCTACCCAGTGTTCATACACTTTTTTTTTTCTTTTTTTGTGATAAGGTCTCGCTTTATTAGCCAGGTTTGAATGCAGTGATGTCATCACGACTCATAGCAGCCTCAAAGCCACAAACTCCTGTTCTCAAGTGATTCTCAGGCTTTACTGCCTTAGGCTCCCACTAGCTGGGACTATAGGTGTGCCCTACCATGCCCTGCTAATTTTTATTTTTTGGTAGAGATGGGGTCTTGCTGTGTTGAGACGGCTCCTGTACAATTTTATGTAATGAAAGTTTCCTGCTCTTTTGAGGATATACATTGTTGAATTTGACTATATGGAGATTTATTTTTGGTAAAGTAGTTGTTTTGTATAGGTATGTTAATGGACGCTTCTTATTGCTGTTTTGGATTGAAAATAATTGAAATAGTGATATTCCTGAAGCAGTTCATCTAGGGTGAGCATGTGGTTTTATTTATTATATTTATTTATAATTTCATGTTCATGATCTATTAGTAGCACAATCAATAACTGGTATTTACAGATATAACATTGTTCTCCTTGAGTTGTTTCTGTTTTTATATAAACCAGGTGCATATTCCTATTTTCAGAGCTTAAAACATTGGATCAAAGTCTTCGCTCCGTTCCTCCCTCCTTTCTTTCTTTTTTTTTTTTTTGAGACAGGGTCTCACTCTGTCCATCACAGAAGTATAGTAGCCTAATCATAGCTCACTGCAGCCCGAAACTCCTGGGCTTAAGTGATCCTCCTGCCTCAGCCTCCTGAGTAGCTGGGACTATAGGCATATACAACCACAACCACACCTACCTAACTTTTTTACTTCTTTTAGAGACTTGTCTCATTAAGTTCCCCAGGTTGGTCTCAAGCTCCTGGCCTTCCAAAGTGCTGAGATTACAGACGTGAGCCACTGCACCCAAAGTCTACTGAATTTGTTCTCTACTAGTCTACCTTCTTCTGCAGCATTGCTATGGAGGACAGACATTAGCAACTTACTCAAGTTGATTCTGCAGTGAGTGGCTCACAAATCATGATGATGTACTTTTCCAGGCTTTCATGATGGAGCTCACTGCACACCAGAGCAGCGTGGGCAGTGTCCTGCAGGCGGGCAACCAGCTGATAACACAAGGAACTCTGTCTGATGAAGAGGAGTTTGAAATCCAGGAACAAATGACCTTGCTGAATGCTAGATGGGAAGCGCTTAGGGTGGAGAGTATGGACAGACAATCTCGGTGAGTGGAAAGCCAAGAAATTAGCCCTTTATTCCATAGGCTGCTTGCGGTTTAGTTCAAGTGGAAGTCCACATGTCTGATCAAACAAGATCATTACAGAACTTGCCTCATAAAACTCAGACCCCTGTTGGTACTGTTGCTGGAATTTTGCTCGAACTTTGTTTTCCCTTTGATGTGTTAGCCAAGCCAAAAGATAAACGTTGGCATACGGAACTAAGCAGAAAAGGAGAAAACATTTCAGAGGGACAGTTAACTATTTGCAGTAATACAATCAGCCAGCCACTAACTCTGTATGAAGACGGGACTGTGTGCTATCGATCTACCATCCCATTTTGTGTCTTTTTTTTGAGCTTTCCCATGGCTCACTTTCTTTCAGTATTGTGTATTACGGAGCAAACTGCATTCCGTTGCCTTTTCCACCTATTTAATAAACAGGAATTCCTGATTGAATAAAACAATGATTCTGATATGAATACCGGGGGCTGTTACTTGCATTCTTTAACTTTGTCTTTAGTGGCTCTGTCTAGGAAGAAAAAGAGACTTTTTTCCTCTGGGTTTCTATAGTTGAAGCCTAAATGCAACTTTGAATGTGTGGACAAGGGTGCCCCGTCCCTCTGGTGCCTGGAGTTTGTATTTACCTTTAAAAAGGGAGCTAGCTTGTGGGAACAACGCTGTGTGCCCCATCCACAGGCTGCACGACGTGCTGATGGAACTGCAGAAGCGGCAGCTGCAGCAGCTCTCTGCCTGGTTAACACGCACAGAGGAGCGGATCCAGAAGATGGAAGCTTGCCCCCTGGATGGCGATGCAAACGCCCTACAGAAGCTCCTAGAAGAACATAAAGTAAATGCATCTCATATTTTTTTAATACCTTATCAAATATGAAAGAGCAGCACTTAGCATTCTCAGAGGCTGACGACTCGTATCCTTAGCACGGAGAAAGGACACTTCTTCAGGGCCGTGTTCATTCAGCAGTTCATAGGGTAGGGTTCACAGGGATGTGACTTTTCCGAGTCAGGAATGAAAGCACAGGGAACGTTCTGTATGGGAATGGGCAGTTTTCTCATGAAGGGACCTCACTTCCGTAGGATCCCAGAAGGGTTTTTGGACTCGCACGTGGTTCAGAACCTAGTGTACTGGAGCCAGTGGGCACAGAGGTGCTGCCCCTAATCCTTTAGGGGAAACTGTTGCTTTTTCTCTGAGCCAGGAAAGCATGAAGAATTTTAGGGGAGGAACCAAAATTTGGTGGACTATTTAATTTGGTCACAAGTTTAGGGGATAACTTTTCATAGTTCAGATATAAATATCCTCTCTGTAAATTGTCTAAAGAATTTTATTAATCAGCGAAACCTCTAGATAAGTAATAAAGCTTTAGAGGTACCTTAAACACAATGCTGGGAGCAGTCATTTGACAACACTATTGATAATGTTGAAATAAATCACCTATGTACATATGTCCAATGACCAGGGTCTTATCATGGAAAAGGTGAGAATGGGAAGTGTCTGAATTGCTCTTTTTGGTAGCTATCAGAGTAACTTCTGGCTAGCATAGAATGTTCTCCTTACCTCTCACTTAATACCATATTGCACTAGATAAAATGATCTCTGACTATATATTTAAGCTCTGGACTTTTGCTTTAACAATTCTATATTTTTGTCTTACTTTCTAGTATAGACATTCAATCCTTTTATGGAAAAATAATTTTTTTCTTGCCACCACTTGAAATAAAAGTGATCATATTTCCCATTTTCAATCTGTTATGACATTGCGTTTTCAAACCGCTATGGTTCATAATGAAATGTAAAGGTGTATAATGGGCTTGGTTCATTAGTAGAACACTTAGGGTAATGATTGGAAATTTAAATACAATGCCTCATTGAGTGTCCTTAATTACTATTGACAACTAAGTACATTTTAAATAGGTAAATGTGAAAGAGTAGAAATCATGGTTTATCTTAATTTTTTTTTCTCTAGAGTTTGCAAAATGATCTTGAAGCTGAACAGGTGAAAGTAAATTCATTAACTCATATGGTGGTAATTGTTGATGAAAATAGTGGGGAGAGTGCCACAGCTGTTCTTGAAGATCAGTTACAGGTAAGGACCCTGTAAAGTGAGATAATCCTGAAGGGCGTGGGGTCTGAGACCCCAGCACGGGTTGCCCCATCCTTCACGGCCTGTCTTAGCATTTATCCAGGAGGGTAGAAAAATCCACTTTTGCTTGTACTTCCCAGTTGGGGTTCCTGTGGGTTGTAAGAGTACCATGTGTTGGTTCCTTTCCGTCAGTCCTCGAGGGGAATGGAGGAGTCTGGCTGTGCTCCCTAGCTTCCTCCTTCATGATATTAACAAGATTGGGAAGCATGGGAACTGATCTCAGCAAGTGGCCTACAGACTTCTTGGTTAGAATCCCTTGGGGGAGTTTGTTCCGAGGAGCTAGGGCAGCGACCCACAGGAACTGTATTAAAGGGCTGCAGCATTAGGAAGGTTGAGAACCACTGTTCTAGGGAGACCCGAATCCAGGTGGAGGAAGGGATGGTGAATCTGCATTGCAAAGAAAAAAAATTGTATATACATGTTAAAATCTGAGAATTTCAGCTAATAGGCTTTAATATCCCTGTGTCTTTGGCAGATTACTATGTACACTTCAACAGTTTCGGAATCCTCAACAAATTGCTTTTTTGTTTTTTTTTTTTGCACAAAGGCACTAGTGTTTCTTTGTAAGTCTTTATAAACAAATTTGTTGGTATTTCATTTGAACAATACCTAATACGATGATTTCTAGACTGTAATTTGATGATATGAAGTCATTTCTCTTTTATAAAGAAACATCCTGAGACCTCAGTGCAGTAGTATTTAGGTATTACAGGAGTCTGATGGGTAGGTATTTCGTGTGTTGACTGTTTAGTCTTGAGGAAACAGACACCCAGAGAGGATAAATGATGCTCTAGGCAGGGATGTCCAACCTGTGGCCCGTGGGCCATAGGTTGATTTTGTGAGGACTTTATTTTGCTTATCTGTGGTGTGGGATATTACAAAAAGAATGGACAGACCTTTTTTTTTTTTTTTTTGCTAACCAGCTTTTGTTAGTGTTTGTGTATTTAATGTGTGTTCCAAGACAACTATTATTCTTCCAGTAGTTCACTACTGGAAAAAAAAAGTTTAGATACCTTCTAGGGACTTTAATAGACAGAGTGGACATGGTCAGAATAGAGATGTTGGCTCTAAGTTCTCTATCCTTTGTACTCTTACAACTTACTCTCCTGTTAAACATCACAATAGTATAATCTGAATCAAATAATTCTTGTTCACATGTGAGTAATGTAGGAACAAATATTAGAATTTGTTGAATGTTACTTATGATAAAATAATTTTCAGGAAATCATGAAGAATGATTTTTAAAAATTGGTTAACCAAATTTAATTGTTTAGTATTTCTGATACTTATAATACTCTGTTGCTAATTTATGGAGAATTTCTATGGAAATTTTTATGTAACATAAACAGCAAAATAGGCATGTTACTGTTTTATAGAAATTCTCTTATTCAAACCATAAGTTTTATAAATTTAAACATTTTTCTTTCTTTTGGTACTGTAGATGGACAGTTTCTTGGTGTGTGAAAGATGGTAAAGAAATATAGTTGATTTATTGATTTTTTTAAAAAATAATTATAACCTGGAAAACTTGAAGTATAAAAAGCAGACATGTAGATATATGTGTAAATGTCAAATGGTCATGTAAAAACCGCAATGAAATGGAAAAGAGTAGGAATTTGAAGTGAAAGATACAGGATAAAGGTCTACTTGCCACTTTCTAGGTATGTGAAATAATCTGTTAAATTCTAAAGGGATTAGTTTTTCTCATCTGTGCATTTATAGGATTGGTCTATATTATTTTATAAAAATCATTTTAAAAATTGCTACCCCATAATATAAAACGATGGAAATCATGAATTTCTGTAAGGATTGTGATAACTCTGTTGTAACGCTGTGATGACCAAGGATAGTTTTTTCTTCTCTAGAAACTTGGTGAGCGCTGGACAGCGGTGTGCCGTTGGACTGAAGAACGTTGGAATAGATTACAAGAAATCAATATGTTGTGGCAGGAATTATTGGAAGAACAGGTATGAACGTGTTATTCAGGACAGGAAAAATAAATAGTGAGAAGTAACCTATGTTTTCTAGTGGCATTAGAATACAGTTACCTTCTTTAGTTTTCTCTGAAAGGAGAATATACAAAGAATCACTTCTTTAAGAATCAGATTTCTGCCCATTTTATAACTGATCATGCAGCTTATTTATAGAGATCACATCATATGACTCCATTATAATCATGCTTAATTAGATCTGTGCTCATCATTTAGGATGTTAGTACTTCCATGATTTGTTTGACATGACAATTACTATTGGATTTATGTTAGGTAATGTGTACAAATTTGCATTAGCATAATTCCTACCATATGGTTTATGTTCAGTAAATAATGTATAAATGAATTTACTCAATACATTGGTGAACCTCGAATCACAAGAATTTTTCTTGATATTGTTAACCAAAATAAGTACTGAAATGAATGGGAAAATGTTATTTGGCAACACCTTTGATTGAACACTTGGTTAAGAGTGTATTTTTTCCACTAAGGATTAACTGATGGCATGAAGCTCCCCCCTTAAATTTTTATCAGAGTGGTGGCCCATTTCCCATCCTTCATCCTTCCAGAAAAGCAACCAACCAAACAAAATAGAAGTAAGCAAAACTTTTCTCCCCAAATGCCAAACAGTTGTGGTTTAGAAAATAAGCAGATACTCTATTCCCACATCTCAGAGTGTCCATTTTGATTCTTTTAAATACATTTCATTTCCATCCACAAAAAACAACTATATTCTCTTCAGGGAGAAAAGAACCCCAAGCGTATGATGTTTTGTGGTTTACTAAATATGGTGGCAGATAGTACATCTTAAAAGGTAGGTTGCAGAATTTGTCCAAATAAAAATTGTTAATAACTACTCCCCCCTCTCCCAATCTTTGGTCATAATTGTCTTATTAAGAATCACATGATGGATCTGATTGTGATTTCCAGTATATTTATATTTCACTCTATGAATATTTACATGTACTTGGAAACCTTCTATTTAAGGCCAAAAAATCTCATGGAATAGTTAACATTTTATTTCAATAACGACAGTAGGAAACATTGATTGCCCAAGAAAACTATTGTGTTATTCTTCTACCCAGCGAAATAATTTCAAATTTGGGAATAGCTTTACTTCAATAATTTAAAAAGATATTAAGAAATAGGAAGTGGCTACTATTTTGATGACTTGTATTACTTTAGCTTCTAGACTGACCTTTGAATCATGTTCTATTAGTGACGTGGCATTTTGGGTATATCTCTGTGCGTGTGTATGTCTGTCTGTTTGTGTGGTGTTTGTCCTTTTTCTCTTGTGCCATAGTTATTTATTTGCATATCTTATGAGCCTTATTAGACTGAGGGCAGGATCCCAATCTGTCTGCAAGTTTCCTAATCTTCATTCTTTTTGGGGGATCAAATATAGAGGTGAGAAATAGTTGTTAAATTGATCAAGGTTGAGTGCGATAACTCACACCTGTGATCCTAGCACTCAGGGAGGCCGAGGTGGGTGGATTGCTTGAGCTCAGGAGTTTGAGACCAACCTGAGCAAGAGGGAGACCCCATCTAAAAATAGAAAAATTAGCTGGGTATTGTGGAGGTGCCTGTAGCCCCGGCTCCTCAGGGGCCTTGGGAAAGAGTATCCCTTGAGCCCAGGAATATGAGGTTGTTGTGAACTATGATGCCACAGCACCTTACCCAGGGTGACAGATGAAATTAATTATTAAATAAATAAATAAATAAATCAATAAAACAAGTGAGGAAGAATCAATCCCATTGCAAATAACAGAAAGAAGATGTTTTCCTCCCAGCTTATGTAGAAAAGGGTTTCTGGGGAAGATGGTACATTTTGGGAAGAATGATCTCAGTGCAGCACGGTTGTTTTCCATCTCTCCCTCAGGGTTATCTCTATTCCTTTATAATTATCTTCTGCTCAAAAACTAGTGGTTGATGGCCAGTGAAGTTTAAAAATCTTTATATTGGCTTTGGGCCATCCTCAGGCTTCCTTGTTAAATTCTAATTGCTGTTGTACCTTGAGCGTTAGTGTGATTTCCTGCGTGACAGCATGGAAGGACCATTTGTTTTGGGGTGGGTCTCAGACCCTGCTTTGCTATTAACTAGCCAACTGACTTTGGACTGTCAGTTGACTTCTCTCTTTTTCCTCCTCAATTGAAGGACTGAAACAAGACAATTTCTTAGCTTCTTTCTGCCTCTAGAGAATTATAATATGATTTTTTGGAAGACTTTTGGATAGTTGGATTTAGCCTTTCCCTTCTACTTACCTCTTGACAATTACATAGGTTTAGTTACAGGTATTGGGTTGATATCAGGTTGATCTGTGGTAAATCTGAGATGGATAATATTAATATTTTAAAGACACGTGTTTGAAGTCCTCATTACCCCCAGAAAAGGGGAAGCCTCTATTTAAAAAACGTTAGAGATTGGGGACCTTGATTGAATTGACAACAAATGATTCTGCAGACGTACTTTCAACTTTTGTTATTACCTGCAGTGTTTGTTAAAAGCGTGGTTAACTGAAAAAGAAGAAGCTTTAAATAAAATCCAGACAAGCAACTTCAAAGACCAAAAGGAACTGAGTGTCAGTGTTCGACGTCTGGCTGTAAGTAAGAGTAATGCAATGGTGTGGCAAGCCTGTGTTATCTTAGTCTTTTATATCAATGGTTAATGCAATTTAGTGAATACAGACTCATTACCCAATACTAGACTGGACTGATATGGAACTAGAAGTCTTACGTTTAATGCAGTGAACTTCAACACACGTTAATTTTACTGTAAAACACGCATGTTTACATTTTTTATCTGGGATAATGAAGTCCCTGCTAGTGGAGAGTTGTCTAACAAATACCTGAAATACTAGATTTTGAAGGAAGACATGGAAATGAAGCGTCAAACATTGGATCAACTGAGTGAGATTGGCCAGGATGTGAGTCAGTTACTTGACAGTCCCAAGGCCTCCAAGAAGATCAACAGTGACTCAGAGGAACTGACTCAAAGATGGGATTCTTTGGTTCAGAGACTAGAAGATTCCTCCAACCAGGTACCTCTTGATCTGGGTAGTATGTTGTGTCATTAAGTAAACATTTGAATTTAAATATTCAGGTTTATTTTAGTTTTTATGAAATAAAATATTAGTAGGTGAACTTAAAAGCTGATTCCTTATACCTGATGAAATATTGGCATGTGAAAATCTTTTCCCTCAGTTTTTTAAAGTAAATTTTAATAGATCTTCAAAAAAACCTATTATAATATCCAGTAATTTAATTTACAGTAACTGATAACACTTAGATAGGTATCTAATAGATAATGTTAAAATCTTAAATAATCTTATTAATCTTAAAAATATTTTAATTAGTGGATCAAAAATAAAACTTTGGTTTGTACAGGAATGTTCATGGCAGCATTATTTATAATAGCCCTAAAATTAAAACAACTTAAATGTACATCAACAGATGAATGGATGAAACAAAACACGGTACGTCCATACAATGCAATATTGCTTGACAATAAAAAAGAATAAAGAGTTGACGCATGCACTTGGATGAACCTTCAAATTTCTATGCTAAGTGAAAGAAGCCAGTTACGTGATTACATGCACTGTGATTCTTATATGAAGTGTCCAGAATGTGCAAATCCATAGTGACAGAAAGTGGATTAGTGGTTGCCAGGTCTTTGGGAAGTGGGGATTGAGGTGTGACTGCTAATGGGTATAGGATTCCTTTTGGGGATGGTAGAGAGTGGGGGTGATTATACAACTCTCTGGATATACCACTGAATTGTATATTTGAAGTAACCATTGAAGTGTACATTTCAAAGGGAGAATGTTGTAGCATGTGAATTATATCACAGGAAAGCTATTATAGAAATTTAAACATTGGGTGATTTTTATTTCAGGTGACTCAGGCAGTAGCAAAACTGGGAATGTCTCAGATTCCTCAGAAGGATCTTCTGGAGACTGTTCATGTAAGGGAACAAGTGATTACAAAAAAGTCCAAGCAAGAACTGCCTCCTCCTCCTCCTCCAAAGAAGAGACAGATCCATGTGGATATGGAAGCTAAGAAAAAGTGAGGACAGAGACATTTTCAAAATCCATACCGCACATAATGTATTTGATACTTGCTTCTTGTTTTGTGCTATTGCTAATCATATGCAAATTTAGACATAATTCGTATTATGGAAATTCAGCTACTGAACTTACTGCCCCTGAGTTTCTGAATATATATATATCTATATCTATATATATATATATTTTTTTTTCTTCACACTAGCTAAGCATCTCATTTGTCTTGGATGATTTTATTTATCCCATATTCACTTTGAAGATATATGTGGCTGACCTCTTCTTTCTTCCCTTCCCTTCTTTCACCTTGTCTATGAGTATTTATTCTTTCACTAGCCACAACTCTGCCAATTATGCTTTAGGTCGACAGCTTTATTCTTTGTGAATCTACTTCATCCTTTCACCACTAAAAAATCCTTAATTCAGGGATACAATTCACTTTAATTTATTAGAGACTTGCTTTGTCTCCTTGGTAGAGAGCCATGGCATCATCATAGCTCACAGCAACCTTAAACTCTTGGGTTCAAGGATCCTCTTGCCTCTGGACTGGCACCAGCCACTATGCCTGGCTAGTTTTTCTGTTTTTATAGAGATGGGGCTTGCTTTTGCTGAGGCTGGTGTTGAACTCCTGACCTCAGGTGGACCCACCCACCTTGGTCTCCCAGAGTGCTAGGATTACTGGTGTGAACTACCACACCTGGCTATTAAATCACTTTTAGTCTCCCCCCCCACACACATTCTTTTTCATGTTTTCTTGTTTCTGTTGTTAATTTCTTTGTCAGGTTCATTAGCATATTCTTCTTGCTTGGCTTAAAGATCCATCTTTAGCATAAAATGTTACTTTTCATCTTGTTGATTCAAAAGAAAACCCAGGATCTTTATAAGAAGGGTAATTACAGCTGACATATATTGAGCTTTTAGAAATTCTATTAAGCTATACAATGTCCCATGTACTGTACCTTACATTTGTATAACAGATAATCCTCAAAATAGCCCTTGAAAGAAGCTATTCTCTTGCTTTTCCAATAGAATCCCAGTGCTTGGGTAAACAAGCAATTATTTTGAGCCTGAATAAAAATGATATGCTTTACCTAATTTAGCTTATGTTGGACAAAGCAAGATTCCACTTTTACCAGATGTTGTTATTGTGATAATAAGCCTATGTTTCTGCCTCCTAATAGCTTCTTCTTATAGGACCAGTGTGCCTCTGAGGGGCAAGGCAGCAGTGGTCGGATGTTTACTTTTGGAGCTGAGGAGAAAGATGTTTCTGATGTTAGTATTAGAATAGACTTCACATTTCCTCAGTGCATAATATCTGCCGGGTGTGTCTGGCCGTGCATCTTTCTAGGGCTGACTTTGTGCATTTGGAAGCACAGGAGGTTGTAAAAGACTAGGTACATAACTGCGAAATCTTTGTTTAAATATGAGTGTGTTGTATGGGGTGCATTCTGCTGCCAGAAACCTAATGCTGTACCCAAAGTGACTACATTACCAGAAGTCCGGAGGTAGGGCAGTTTTAATGGAGGGTGTGGTTAGCAGCCCTCCATCTGTGGTCTTTGTCATCCTTGGATATTGGCTTTCACCTTCAGCTTTGCCTTCTCAGCACATTTCCCCCTGGTCTCACTGGCCAGGATTTAGTCACTTGCTCATGCCCTGGGTGCAAAGGAGGTTGAAAGTGTCTAACTTTTTTTTCAGTCTGTGCAGTTGTGTTTTAGGGGACTCAAACAGTGAGGAGGAAGTGTGGACAGGAGGTGTCTATTGGTTGGCAACCAACTGTGGGGGCCATAGTCATCACCTCCATGACTTGACCTATGCAGACATTCTTTCAGTTAATTCTTGAACAGATAGAGGCTTGAGTTCATCCACTTCACTGCAGTTAAATCTCTTTGTTACAAAGGTTATTTTTATGCCCCAATTCTGCCTCTCTATAAGTCTATCCATGTGGTGCTAGCTCTTTCTGGAGTGATATAGAATCCCGTATACCTCTTTAATCTGTGGTCTGCCTAACCTTTGAAGATAACTTTATATTCTGATTTTTGGATTCCTGAAGTTCAGAGTATCCTTTCCCTTTCCTGGTGTGACATGGTTTCCAGACTGGTTCATAACTTCAGTCTGCTGTAGAAACCACTATTAGTTTGTCTTAAAATAGACTGCCCTAACAGTTGAGGGTCTTGAGCAACTGCTTAGTGCATTGCCCACTTTAACATATATGATTAATAAGTGGCAGCTTATTCACCCTTCTCTTCCCTGAGTGTTACTGGTGGCTGTTTTTACCAGCTCTGGGCATCGTGGGGCAGCCATTACTCAGAATGTGGGTATCCATTACTGTAGCCTGAGATAACACATCTTTCTTCCTCATATTAAAAGCACCATTTTACTGATGATTTCTAAGATGATTTTAAATGTGTGATCTCTGTAGAGCCTCTGCTTCTCTGAATGATTAAACAGAACTCTGCCATTAAACAGGAACGTACCCCTGTTTGAGTGTCAGCTCAATCCCTGGTTATTTACTTAGAGGATCACATAATTCTTTACATGTTGCAAGAAAAATTTACCTTGATGAAAAGACAAATATTTATAACTCAGTTTAAATGAAATTTCCCCCAAGAATCAGCCGTAACAACTTGTGTTCCTGCTTCAAGTACGGAGAAGCTCAGTGGGAAGGAGACAGGCTCAGAGGACAGTCCATTACGTGTTTGAACACCAGCTCTATCGTTTGTTGGTTCTGTGGCACGGAGCATTTAATTAAAGCCTCTGTGAGCTCAAATTACTTCCTCTCTATAAGGGATAATAATAGTATATACATCACAGGATAGTTGGGAGGATTCCTTGGGTTAGAAATGCACATAAAGCCCTTAGGAAGGTGCCGGGCATGTGGCAGCTGTCAGTGCCCGTCTCCTCCGTGGCTCCCTTGGCTCTGGTTTTGATCTACCTTCCCAAGACCTCTCAAGCCTGTCCACTCGTCGTCTTCCCATCATCGCTGTCTTAGTTCTGGCTCTCGTTGCTACCACAGCCTTTTCTCTGCTCCTGCCTCTCTTTCCTGCCTTGTCCTCAGTGAGTACAGTAAACAGAATCATGTCAGTTCCATGTTTCAGACCCTCCCTTGGCCTTCAGCTGGCCTTTTATTGAGTCCAAACTCCTTAACATGTCCTTTAGGGCCTTCCTGTAACTGGTCTGTGTGATGCTTGCCTACCCTGTCAGTTGTCCCTCCCTGCAAGTATTATACGATACTCACTATTCACACTGAACTACTTGTAATTGGTAAACTGGGGTCTTCCCTCTCAATACTCTCCCTTGGCTAGGAGAGTGCCCAAGTGCCGTGCTGTCATTCTCCTTTAGGGAACCTGGTCCCTGATTGGGTTATTGCTATTCCTGTGAATTCCTGGAATTAGCACTTAGCAAATTCTTTCATTATTGCCTGCAAATTTCCACTGCTTACTAGACTAAAGTCTCCTTGAAGTTTGAGATTTGTGTCTGCTTCACCTTCATATCAGCCCCTTTAGCCCACTGCCTGCATATAGGAAGGCTCAAGGTTGACCCATTGAACTCAAGAAGGCATTAACTTCAGTAATGTCTATACTCATTTTGTCTGATATTATCTAGCCACATCTGGTTTCATTACCTGGAAGTGTTCATAAAAATACAAGCGATTCTTAAGAGGTTAACCATTTTTTTAAATACATAAAGTTTTAAAATATTTTATTTAATTATTTTCAATTATTTATTGACACTGTGTCGTATTCTTACTCCATTCATATTTTTAGTTGTAAATGTGTGGTCTTATGGTGCATGGTTCCTATATTTCAGGTAGCTGTTTTGGGGGGGAGTGTTTAGAAACACATGTTTCGTGAGTATTTGGGTTGCTCTGTCTTGAGGAGCCGAGTAAAACAATAGAAGAACACAAATGACAGATGGTAACATTTGAATCTTATATTAGGTTTGATGCTATAAGTTCAGAGCTGTTGAACTGGATCTTGAAATCAAAGACTGCCATTCAGACCATAGAGATAAAAGAGTACAAGAAGATGCAAGAGACCTCAGAAGTGAGAAAGAAGCTGAAGGTAAAACATAAACCAGAAATATCCTGGTGCATAAAATATTTCATCTCATTAGATTTTTCTGTTGGCCTGGAGATGGTGAGGGATCCAAAGTCTTTCTGTAAAATAAATGCCAGCATTAGGTAGCTTTTAGAACACTGTGGTAAATTTTGAATGTATTCACACAAGCTGTCATCACGTTCCCATTTGGAGAAAGGTTTTTCCCCTCTTTTTTCCTCCTCCACCATTGAGGTGTGCAGTAAGGATCACTTCCAGGAGTGAGTCCATTATTTTTACTATTTTTTTTTTAGCTTTTTGAAATCTACTTTAATCTGATACCTAATAATTTATGAGTTTGTGTAAACATACTAAGATGTTTTGCTTTCCAAATAAAATTAACTATTGGAAATTTCAAAATTTATTCAGTATATCCTCTCCAAAGAAGGGACACAGTTTTTTTAAAAAATAAATACCATTAAAGTGCTATTTTGCACCCTTATATGTGCCTTACTGAAAAGTGTGATGGGCATTTGCAGTGTTTGATCGTTCCTGGTGCTCATACGTCCCTCTACATGTCACTTGCATTAACAATTTGGGCACCTGATGTAAGTCTGTAGAAGGTTCTGTGTCAGCCTTGGAGTCTGTTTTTGTTTCTAAAGAGTTTGGAGGATATTTAAAAGCAATGTGTGCGGCTTGGCACCTATGGCTCAAGCGGCTAAGGCACCAGTCACGTACACCTGAGCTGGCAGGTTCAAATCCCAGCCTGGGCCCACTAAACAATGATGGCTGCAACCAAAAAATGGCCGGGTGTTGTGGTGGGCGCCTGTAGTCCCAGGTAGTTGGGAGGCAGAGGCAGGAGACTCGCTTCAGC
The DNA here is from genome assembly GCA_963574655.1 of Perodicticus potto. Classification (NCBI taxonomy): domain Eukaryota; kingdom Metazoa; phylum Chordata; class Mammalia; order Primates; family Lorisidae; genus Perodicticus; species Perodicticus potto. The sequence goes on from CAUYRH010168737.1 coordinate 38,595, forward strand.
CCAGGAATTGGAGGTTGCTGTGAGCTGTGATGCCACGGCACTCTATCCAGGGTGACAGCTTGTGGCTCTGTCTCAAAAAAAAACCCCCCAAAAAGCAATGTGTGCATAAATATCTAAGGTGGTGATTTTATGTCATCCTAGATAGAGTGCAGTAGTGTCACAGCTCACAGCAAGGGAAACCTCCAACTCTTGGGCTTAAGTGATTCTCTTGCCTCAGCCTCCAGCTGGGACTACAGGTGTCTGCCACAACGCCCAGCTGTTTTTTTGTTGTAGTTGTCGTTGGTTAGCAGGCCTGCGCCGGGTTCGAACCCTCCAGCCCCGGTGTATGTGGCCGGCACCCTACCCACTGAGCTACCGGTCCTGAGCCTCCTAAGGCAGTGATTTCCAACTCGTGTGCCTGGGTACATTGGTGTGCCATTAGAGAATCTTAGGTGTACTGGGAAAATGTTTAAAGATCATTAATTATTTTTGAAAGTTCAAAGCACATTAAATTATTTTTTTCACTCTTTTTTTGAACAACATAATTTATGTGTGCAGTGGAAGTTTAACTGTAGGTTCAAGTGTGCTGTGAGATGAAAAAGGTTGGAAAGTACTAGGCAACACAGGAATTGAGCAGAGGCCAGGACTACAGGGTGTCTCTGTACGCGATAGTGAAGTTCAGAGCACGATGTGGCCTGGGCGGGCACCCCCAGGACAGGACCGGGCTTGGGGCGCAGCCGAGCGGGAAATCCATGAGCAGAGGCCCCCACGGGGGCAAGCGTCTTGGAACTGCGGGAACCGCGGCTGTATTGTTTGTGTGTATACGTACACGTACAAGTGCAAGGCATACGTAAAAAGTAGAAGTGAAAGCTTTAAGGCGGGATGGCAGTCTGAGGCCGACCCTGACCCGCGGTGAATGTGCGCGTGGCAGCTGTTTTTCCTCCTTATCATGCCGTCTAGCTGCTCTTATTCAGGTCATCATTGACCGTTGGGTTTCCAGAGCCAAAGAAAGCATTTCTGTTTTTATCAGACCTGCGCTCTCTGCAGCACTTCCCACTGTTTACTCTCCGTTCCTTCCTAGATTTTCTCACCTTCAGCGTCACAGTCTGTGACCAAGAGATCTTTCTCAACTGTAAATCTGATCAGGCGGCTGCTGGGCTTACCGTCCAGTGGGACTCCGCAGCGCCCCGGCGTACCCGGGCGGGCCTCCAGAGGGCGCTCTTCACTCCCGCTCCCGCAGCCCTCTCACTTTCCCCACCGTGTACCCTGAGCTCCAGTCCCCCAACTCTGGCTCTTGTCTTACTCTTCTTTCTGTCTTTAGTAGGGACTGTTGTCCCGCATACTTCTCCATTCAGCCCACCTTGCTGTGTGGCTGAACTGCCCCTGCTACAGGAAGCCGCTCTTAGTCTCCCCAGAAGGAATTAAGTGACCCTTTGACTTCCATATGGCTTTGGCCATACCTCCCTGCAAGCCCTGGAATCTACGCCTGCCTGTGAGGGCTTAGAAATCAGGGGTAGGCCAGGCACAATGGCTCATGCCTGTAACCTTAGCAGTCTGGGAGGCCAAGGTAGAAGGATCCCCTGAGGTCAGGGATTCCAGACCAGCCTGAGCAAGAGTGAGATCCCTTCTCTACAAAGAATATTGAAATTAGCCCAGTGTTGTGGTGAGTGCCTATAATCTCAGCTACTTGGAGGCTGAGGCAGAAGGATTGCTTGAGCCCATGACTTTGAGGTTGCAGAGAACTATGATGATGCCACTGCACTACAGCTGGAGTGAGGATAATTTTTCATTGTTTTCACTGAGCCCTGTAGTTTAAGCACTTGGTGAAGCTCTTGGCTCATGGAAGGGTGATAATTGTAGGTGAGCAGGGGCATGGGGAAGGTGGTTGAGCTCCTTTATCAGAGCCCTCTGCACAGAGTTTGGAGGGCCAGAAATAAGGCCCACGTTATATCATTTCATATGTCTTGCTATTCTGATCATCAAGCAACCCAGTTCTCAAAAACATTCAGGTGGCAGAGAATTTAGTAGCTACAGTGGTCTTCGTGGAGCAAGATCCACAAAAAAGCAATAAGATAATGTCCATCCTATGAATCAGGAACAATTTTACTGGCAGAAACTGTTACTATGACTTTTGAGGGGATTAAAACAACAGTTCTATGTGGTTATATAAGGCAGGATTGGCAGTTCCTATGTGTTTCATTTAATATTTATAAGTTTATTTTGTTTTTTCAGACAAATATTAATAGATGCCAAAGAGGTGGAAAAAGTGAAAAATAAGAAAATTTAATCATTACCTTAAATCCCTCTTTTTTTTTATTGCAGATTGGGGAAAGATTCAGCTTAATTTTTCTTTAGTGAAGTAATATCTGATTCCAAGGGCTGAATTACCTAGATGGAGAATCTGTAGTCTAGTCTCCAGCCCCTGTAAGAAGTAGCAAAAAAAAAAAAAAGAGCAGATGATCATTTTTTCTCCAGTTTAATGGTGTCTATTTTACATTGATCCTTAAACAAAAATAAATGTTGTTTCTCAGAATTCCTTGCTAACATTTTCTGGTCTTTGACTATAAAAATGGTTGTTCTACCTGGTCACATTCAAGTTTGTGAAGATCAAAATTGGATGGTTACATTTATTTGATAGTGCTTACATGTAAAGAATTTAGAAGTGGGATTCTTCTTTGGATTGACTGCTCAAAGTAATATGCGTCGCCTAGAAATTTTGATTGTGTTATGATACTATTTGAATATATAGCTAATATGTAAGCATCAGTTGGGGATAGGGGAACAGGAGGAATTTCAAATACTGAGTTGTATGCCTGTATGCATGTGTGTGTTTGTAATTTTGCTCATCCTATTCTTATTAGCCCTGACAAGACTTTTGTCTTGAGAATATCAAACTATAGAGATAAAAGTATTAAAATTAAAATTACAAGACACTCTGGTGGCTCCTGTAGCTCAGTGGGCAGGGTGCTGGCCGCATACACCAAAGTTGGCAGGTTCAAACCTGGCCATAGCCAGCTAAAACAACAATGACAACTGCAACAACAACAACAACAACAAAGAAAATAGCTGGGTGTTGTGGCAGGTGCCTGTAGTCTCAGCTACTTGGGAGGCTGAGGCAAAAGAATTGCTTAACCCCAAGAGTTGGAGGTTGCTGTGAGCTGGTACACCATGGCACTCTACCAGGGAGACGCCCGCTTGAGACTGTCTCAAAAAAAAAAAAAAAAAATTACAAGATACTCCTCAGGCATAAGGAGCAAAATGCTAAGATTTGGGTTTTTAAGGATATTTTCATCATTTAAAAATTATGTAAGAAATATCATTATTATTGAATTTATATTAGACCCTAGGCTTAATATAACACCAACAAATAATTCTGAGCCTCAAAAGATTTCCTTCTCTTTTTCTTGTTGATTAATTTTAGTTCACTGATCTCTGTTGTTTTGACTCAAACCATCATTTTTTTGTGGTGTAGCATACTCTGGGCTATGTAGGTGAATAGGTAGCTTGGATCTAAAATGTAATTTTCATTATTTCTTCTTGATGGGCACTCATAATTATAGTGTAATGTTTTTGTAATAAGAGAAACCAACGTTTTTTACTTGCTGTGATCATTGTTAGAATTTATCTTTTCAGATTTATTCTACTTTGTGACTGGAGAATAGTCTGGAATTGCATAGCTTTATTACTGGAGTATTCTCTTAGGTAAACTTTGACTAAAATCCCTAAAGAGAATGTGGGAGGGACATTCAACCCAAAATTTAAAATGAAATCACATTATATTGAGAAGAAAGTCTGCAATATTCTTATATTGGAACTTATTTTTAGGGATTAGAAAAAGAACAGACAGAAAGAATCCCCCGACTGGATGAATTAAAACAAACTGGACAAATCCTTGTGGAACAAATGGGAAAAGGTATGGCCTTTGATTTTTTTTTTTCATATTTTTTAGATGGTGGCATCAAATAATGTTATAGTTTGATACATTAAATATTTGTTTAACATTCTCATCCTCTTTTTGCTAGAAAAATGATTTTCAAAATTTTTCTTAGCTAGCAGAATCTTTTAAAAATTGAGTTTTTGTATTGAAGTTGATTATGAAAAACAGGTAAAAGCAAAGTTGTTCTGTTTTTATATGGTATTAGGCAATTGGAAACCCTGATACTTCAGTAGAAAAGTTAAAATTCAGTAGTATACTGTAGAAGATTGTAAAACTTCATCCTTTGGGGGTGTATGTTGAGAGTATTTTTTGCAAGGGGTTACCAAAGAAAACTTTATTGCAACGTTTGGGAAATGAAGTTAAACTAAGGTAAGTCCATGAAGAGCATTTGATTTTTGATTACTTTCAATGCATTATATTAATTTACTACAGTTTTCTACAGTTAAATTGGATGAGGTGTTACTTGTATTTGAAATTTTTACCTGCACCAAAGAATTTCTTTTTTTTTTTTTGCTATACCTTCCAGTGACCCAGAGCAGTTTTAAGATTAATATTCTAGCTACACAGTTTTGCATGTGGTTGTCTTTGTTCTAGCTTTGATAGACTTTTCTTATAGTCCCTATTCCTTACTCTAGTAATGGTAAGTGCTTTGGAAGTCTGCTGTAGCTCTCCTTGACAAAAGCCACAGATAACTAAAGCAGAATATTAGTTTGACAATAATCTTCAGAACAGTAGCATTAAAGCGTTCTATTTTTTGACTTTATTATGGAAAATGCAACTGTACACAAAGCAAATGGGATGGTATAATGAACTTCCTTGTACCAGTTACCCGGTAATTGATGATGTTCTGTAATCTTTGAACTATCTATCTATGCTTTTATTCACTCTGCAACTTCTTATTTCTGAAGTAAAATTTACTTACATTGAAATACACAAAACTTAGCAGTAATATTTTGGTGAATATTACACAAATCACTCTTTCCGTCTTTCTAGAAAGTTCTCTGGTGTCCCTTTTGGAGCAGTGACTGTCCTCCACTCCCAGAAAATTATTGCTCTTATGTTTATTTTTGTATATTCTGTATACACACACATACATACGTATATGGACATACACAAAATGCAGTATATGACATATGTGTCATGTATGTACATTTATTTTGAAATTATGCAAATGTATTTTCAGTTTATATATTATTAGTGAAAGTTCATTTTTCTCTAAATAAAATTAAATATACAGAACGGTATTTTCTTTCAAAATCTATCCTAAATAGAACTTCTTACTTATTCTGTTTGTGGCCACCTCACTTGGAGATTACTCTTGAAAATATTAAAGAGACCTAGAGACACAAACAGACGGTGATTTCCTTTGAGATGCTGATTCTTTAAATAGTTATAATAAATTAAGTGCTGAATTTGTGTCAGTTACAATTGCAGGTTCTTTTCTTCTATCTCAACATTGTACCTTGGAACTCAGACTTTATCTGGTGTGAATGTGGGATAACTTCATGAGTCTGCGTTCTGAATTTGCCCCCCGTTTCTATGTCAGCTTTTAGGTGATGTGCAGAATTAGACTAAATAGAATGACTCTTCCCTAACAATCTTCATCTCCGTTTGCTTCGCTTCATCTCGGTGTCCCGGGTGGACGTTGGGGCGCAGTGGTGTGTTATAGTGAGAACAGCAGTGATTGAGGAACGGCTGAACTTGCAGTCTCTGGTTCTTTTGTGGTTTCTTGGAACCCTTTTGTTTCTTTGCTTCGTCATCTAGAAAGTGAGGGAGTTTATTAGCTGACTATAGACTTTGCTGGACAAAACCTTACTGGGAGTAGGCAGGTCCTAGAAATACATATGCTGGAAATTGAATTCGCTTGAAGTGCTATTCACAAAAGGCCAAGTACAGCATCAGGGAATATGTGATATGTGGTTTTATAAAGGAATGAATCTTTCCTCTAATGTTTACTTGTCCAATTTAATAGGAAACTTTTTATATTTATATTACCATTTTTTCTCAAGCATTAGTAGAACTACAAATGCATTCATTAGAGGACCCTAATTCTGTTTATTTTAAAAAATATCATCTTTTAAAGGAATATTTTAGTATAGGAGTGAGAAGCTGGGAAATGTGGGAACTGAACTGAAAAGGGTCTTTATGTTTCAGTTCAGTTAGGAAAGCTTATCAAATTCTTCAGTAAAACAGATTATTTGAACTGTTTTCCTGAAACTGCTTTCATCAAAAAGCCCATTATCAAGCCTGATAGGTCTTTTCGTGCTTAATGCATTTGACGTAAGTTTTGTGTTGTCTCGTGGAGCATAAAAATGTTTTTTAAACAGAAAATAATTTGTTACCTTTGACATTGTGGTGGATACACCTGGTTTTCTTGATTTAGCTTATCTCATTCCTAGAGATCATCAACTAATAACATAGAGTAGTGGGGCAACCTGGATAATGTGGCTTTTTGAATTGATGTCCATTTCCATGGCTAAGTATATAACAGCCTATGAAATTTGATGAAGGTCCTATGTTTTGTAAGTATTTCCCTTGATGCTAACAGTGATATATTGAAAAGTATAAAGTCAAGGTAGATTAAGTGCAGGAATACATTATATTTTGTCCCTTTTAGATAATTAAGAAAAAGATGTGATATTAATTTTGACTTCTAACTAGTTATCTTCTAAGAATGAAATGTTTTACAGAAATAGAAAAATTTATATTTCTGGATCTCCGGGAGCAAAACAATTATTTGTAAAGACAATATGCAATTTTCCCTTTTAAAAAATACAATTGTTTTTGGCTTGGCGCCTGTGGCTCAACTGGCTAAGGCACCAGCCACGTACACCTAAGCTGGCGGGTTTGAATCCAGCCCGGGGCCCGCCAAACAACAGTGACGGCTACAACCAAAAAATGGCCGGGCGTTGTGGTGGACGCCTGTAGTCCCAGCTACTTGGGAGGCGGAGACAGGAGACTCGCTCGAGCCCAGGAATTGGAGGTTGCTGTGAGCTGTGATGTCACAGCACTCTATCCAGGGTGACAGCTTGAGGCTCTGTCTCAAAAAAAAAAAAAAATACAATTGTTTTAAAATCAAATGATCTGATATCGTTGCAACCAGCGGTATCCCAACCTTAGAGAAGGGAGATAGAAATTTTGAGAATTGGTTAGTCATAAGATATTGTTAGTGAATAAAAACCCAAAGAAGTTTTTTTTTTAGCTTCTTTAGCACCTGAAATGAGTATCTCTTCACCAGTTTTCTAGATGAGCACTGATAATTTTCCATCTCAGAAGTTTTATTTGCCTGCTTCACTTTCTTCCTTGCTTAGCATAAATTACCCTGACATAAAGCAACCTGTGCTATTATTCCTTTGACCACCCAGGATACAAATGACCTGGCAGAAAGCAGAGCCGGTATCTCCATTGTCCAGATTGTTAGGAAAATGCTGATTTGCTTTGTTTACGACTCCCATTACCAGGGATAATTGAACGTGGCTTATGGTGTGAATGTTTTCTCTAGGTATTACCTCCATGACAGTGGACAGTGAACTCCAGCTCTTGACACGAGACATATACTCAAATTATGTCATGAAATATTCACATTTCTAATTTTCAGTGGATATAGGGTGCTATGGAAATTTTTAAAGTCGCATTGTGTGTGGATCATAAGTGACCTTTTGTTTTACATGCTGTTTTTTCAGTACGAGCCCTCATTACTCGGATTTTGATTGCATATGTTTACAAAGCAGGATTGTTTTATTGTCCTCCTACCCAAGTTATAAAAATGTGTATGCCCCTCCTTTCAACATGCATGTGCTCCTTTGAATAGAAAGATTCTTTTGCAGACTTCCTGTACTTTTTCACAGTAATTTCAAAGGATTTGATTGTATAGTATGTTAAGGGAAGGACTATGATAAAACCCATGATATATAGCTTTATCATTTCTGAAAACATTCTTTACCTTTCCAAAATATGAGACAAACAAAATTATGAGATCCTAGTAATAAAAATAATGACATTAAAAAAATGAGTTTATAAAATAAATAATATTAGCACTGCCTTGATATTTTGGTATTTGCTTATCTATGTGACATGCCCAGTGGGCTTGCTGATGCTTCTTGCACCTGCTCCTGGCTTAGCTAAGTTCCTTCTTCACTCACCAGTACATTTCTTGGCAAAAGGAATTCTTTCTTGCCATTGTTTTTGTAGTATACACCACACTGTTTGAGGCTGGAGATACTTCCTAGTTTTTCTAGCCAGTTATTTTTTTTCTTATGGTCTATCTTCTGATGTCAGAGCCCCAGACAGATCAGGGCAGTTGATTTTATTTCTTTAGCTCAGATTCTAAGCTAGTGGAGGGGTAACATGCCAGAGATGGAAATACCGTTCTATAGAAAAGCCAGTGGCTGAAGCTCTGCTGATGTGCCTTTTGTGACAGCCACACTATTCTTGAACTGCTCTCCAGATGCCCTCCTTTGCTCAAAGAATCAAAATAAACGTGATTATTTTTAAGTGTGTTGTTATAATTTTTTGTTGTTGTGTTAAAAGGGACTTAAGGAAGTGATCATTAGATGTGACATTGGCTCATTATTTTGAATACGTTAGAACAAATTCAAGACAAATTTTGTAATCTTATATGAAGTGTCTATTCTTTTTCATGTCTGTATAGAAGGTCTTCCTACTGAAGAAATAAAAAATGTTCTGGAGAAGGTTTTATCAGAATGGAAGAAGGTAGCTCAGCATTTGCAAGATCTGGCAAGAAAGATTCAGTTACAGGAAGATATAAATGCTTATTTTAAGCAGCTCGATGAGCTTGAAAAGGTCATAAAGACGAAGGAGCAGTGGGTGAAACACGCTCCCTCTTACCAGTCTCCCCAGCAGTCCTTGACAAGTTTGAAGGATTCCTGTCAGGTAAGGAGCCAACCGTCTGGAAGGTGAAAGAATTTTATGCCCTGTCTCGTATTCCAGGAGGGCACTTCTCATATAATGAGCCTTAAGTTCCTTCTGCTCTGAGGGAGTTTCTGTGAGGGTCTGCATCTCCAGTGAGTTATGTGACCATATTTTCTCTTATGTAGCGGGCATTGACAGATCTCCTTGGCATCAACCCCAGAGTTGAAGTGGCACGTGAGAGCTGCTTGGCTCTGAAGTCTCGGCCTTCTGCCCCAGATTTTATCCAGCAAGGCTTTGATAGATTCCTGGGCCGCTATCAGGCTGTCCAACAGGCTTTTGAGGCTCATCAGCAACAGCTAGAGAATGGTAAGCCCATTCCTTTGGGTTTCTTATTTGATGACTTTATTATCTCCTCTCTCAGTTTGCCTTAATTTAACAATTACTCCCAACAGTTCGACCTTTAGTATACTGGCCTGTTTTGCACCAGACTCACCGTTTTCCTCCGTTGCCTGTATTATTGAAAGTCTGAAAGTAGACTGGATTGAGACTTTTTCCTGATTCACACTTGTTTGTAAAAACACAAACAGCTTTCACATGCTCTAGAATTGTGTTAACAGGATATAATGATTTTTGAAGAGTTTCTTTTTTTCAAAGAAGAAATGTGCTGTTGATTCTTCCTTTGACTGAGGAAGTCACTTAACATGTTATTTGTAGTTGGACTCAAAAGAATGATCCCTCATTTCTGTTTGCTCAAAATAGATAAAAAGTTTTAGCCATACCATCACTTCTTTTTAAAAGGAACTGTTTTCCTTTTTCAGAATCTGAAAAATTTTAGTGTTCTTAGTTTTGGAATACATTTGGTTTTGGAACGTTAACTGTTAGAGATTTTGAAAGTTCGCCCCTCCCGAGCTGCTGCTCACATTAGGAGTTGTGTTGTTTTGTGTATTGGTTTGGGTCCTGCCCCCTTGAAAGCTCTATATGTAACCGCACTTTAACTTGAGCAATTGTCGATTGTGTAACGGCTTGAAGAATCTGTATGTGTGCATGTTGGGCAAATGCCTCTGTTCTAGCAAGGCATTTGGGCACCATGTCTTTGTTTACTGAATCTGGTTAACCTGGAATGGGAAATAAATCTTCAAGCGTACCTCTTTCTCAACTTATGAGCATAAACCAGGCTTTCATTTTTGATAGCACGCAGTAGGCAGTTTAACTTTTGCTGCCAGTTGCCATCACCTCTTTGTGCTTCAAATGAACTTACCTCCCGTCCATACAAGTGTTCCTTGTAAGTTATTCTCGTGGTCGTGACTGGTACAGACGTGTTTCAGCTGGCTTTCGCAGGCCTTCTTTCTCAGAGAGCCTGTGGGTGCAGTGCATTTCTGTATGAGGTCCCCACTCTGTGGAAGGGTTTATCTACAGGCTTGAGTTTACAGGAAGCCTGGTTGAGAGGATCTTTTTATTATTTTAATTCCTTGTGTAGTTATTGGGGAAGAGGAGATTATACGGGACAAAAGGGACATTGTTCCATCTTCAGAGAGACATTTCATCATGATGAAATGAAGAATAATGACAGTGCGTTAGTTAATATTTCAAATGTCAACATCCGCAGGAATGAAGTCACTGTCTGACGCTCAGAAATGCCAACGAAATGATCTATTTTATTAACTAACAGAGACCCCCTTTTTAATTTTAATTATGGGGTCTCACTTATGTATTAGAATCTACTTATATAGAGAAGGCTAGTATTACTTATAATAATAATATTAGGCTCTTAACATTATTTTCTCAAAGTAAATATTTTTAAACTAAGCAGAACTGAAGAGCCAAACTGGACGTGAATATTTGGAAACATTGAAAATGCTGAAAGATACGTTAAGTGAGTCAGAAAATAAGGCCCATACATCTCTGAATGTCCTCAATGATCTTGCCAAGGTGAAGAAGGCCCTGCAGGAGAAAAAGGTAATGTAGATTAATATATGGTAGAGCTTGAGTGCCACTTGTAATAGATCCTATGATATAACGGGAGTGTTTTTCCAGAGATTAAAAAAATATATTGGTCATTTTGGTCAAAATTGTTCAAGAAATTTCTAATAATTTGAAGGTTAGTTACTGTAAGACCTCAGATAAAAGATAGTCGTTAAATATTTTTAACAGAATGAAAGCATATTTTCTCCTATTGTAATTAGCCTGAAATTTTTAAGCTGTCCGTAATCTGCTAAGATATCTTTAATAAAATGAGGAATATCCGTCGAATTGATGTGATTTATTTTTTTTTTGTATGTTGAAGAAAAATGCTTCCCTGATCCTTTAGCTGAGTATCCTACGGTTCTGTACTGTTTTATTAGATAAAAAAGACCAGCCGCTGGGCGCTGTGCACTCTGCCCACGCTGCATGTGTCGTTCTAGGGGTTTTTGGTGTTGAGAATACATTATGTTGCCCACACACAACAACTCAAAGAAAATGCTTTCACTTTTTTTTGTTATGCCTGTATTTTTCATGAGCTTTTCATAATTGTTTTTGATAAAAATGCTTTTTAATGCTTTTCAAAGAGACTTTCGACTTTATATAGCCCCTATTATTATATTTGTACAGACACATTGTTGTGTCTGTTTTTAATCTTCTAAAATTTTTTCCAGACTCTGGATGAAATCCTTGAGAATCAAAAACCTACATTATGTAAACTTGCAGAAGAAACAAAGGCTTTGGAGAAAAACGTTCCTCCTGATGTAGCAAAGACGTACAAGCAAGAATTTGATGATGTCCAAGGAAAGTGGAACAAACTAAAGGTCATGGTTTCCAAAGAGCTACATGTGCTTGAAGAAATTACTCCCAAACTCAGAACATTTGAGGTAAATCCAGAGGCCACTGGGAGTTTACGTTTATTATAGGGTAAATAATAATTACCATGAAAGACTCAAATATCTATTATTTGAGTATTTTACATTCTTTCTAGCCCCATATTTATTATGTACTTCAGCTGGCTTTTATCAAAGACATATTTTTAATGTGCTGGAGAACACATGTATTTCTTTTGCCTTACGGAAAACTCTTCTTGGTCGAAGTAAACTGGACCTTGAAGATAGGAAAGAATTGCTTAAAAATGGTCAAAATAATACTTCAGGTACGTTGCAAGGGGCATCCATGTAACACATGGACTGGTCTTTAGATTTTAGAGGTAAGTTGATTGGAGTGTAGAAGGAGCCCAGGTAGTAGCAGATAGCTGAGTTTGTGAACTAGTTTTTCTCCTTTTGTTTGTTTTTTAAGGTTTTTGGCATTTGAAGTTGCACATCTGAACTAGGCTATTAAAAAACAATGTCAGTGGGCGGTGCCTGTGGCTCAAAGGAGTAGGGCGCCAGCCCCATATGCTGGAGGTGGCGGGTTCAAACCCAGCCCCAGCCAAAAACTGCCAACCACCCCCCCAAAACAACAACAACAAAAACCAGTGTCAATTTGGAAAAAGTAGATAGTTTCAGGGACACAAAAGTTCAGAAGCAGGATCCGTTGCTACATCTGACAATGTTGATAGATGAAGCAATGATAAAGGCCGAGAGAAAAGAATAACTGTGAGGACGAAGGACAGAGTCAGTGTCAGATAAGAGTTGTAACATTTTCCTCTGAGAAAGATGGAAGTGGAGTTTCCAGATCCACCTGGTTTTCTGACAGTAAAGACCTGGATAGAGACTGAACCAGTCACACACTCTGCCCACTGAGGCTCCTTGTCCTCCCAGCACCTCTTTCTCTTGGGCTTTTTTCTTCTTTTCCATTAGTTTAGGGATCTTTTCTTTTTTAAAAAATGAATATATCTCATGATGTAATCTATAACAGTGCCTGGCACAGAAAAGGTGCACCATAAATATTTTTTAATGAATGAAATGAGATGATTAAGAGAAGGTTTAGATTTGGAGGTAGATTATATAGGGTATCCTTAAAGTTTATGCGCAATTTACAATGTAAAACTATTTTAAATTGCACAGCAACTTTATGTGTATGTACACATATGTATATATTTGAGGGAGATAATATGTTTTTGAGAGATACATATTGAGAGATACATGTCTAATATATTTATAGAAATTTAATATAAAATACATAATATATTTAAATATAAAACATAAGAATATATAAATATTGAAATATATGAGTATAATTAAGTATATAAACATATATACATATATGTTTGTGTGTGTATGTATATTTGGATTCAGAGAAATGTGTGAGGAACATTGACAATAAAAGGCAAAGACTGAAAATGAAGGGGAAACCTATGAGAATGTGAGTTTTTGACATCAAAGTTGGAGAACAGTGGTAGAGAGGGCTGGAAGACTGTCCAGATCCATGTGGAGAGGCTCTAGCCAGATTCCATGAGTGATGACCAGTGAGTTTGGGGGGACCCTGTTTGATGCAGGAACTAATGGACAGTTCCAGTGAATGACCAGCAGGAGAATACAGAGGGAGGGGTTGTGTGTACGTGTGAGTGTGTGGTGCTAGTGGCAGGAGGTAAGTGTAAGTGCCGTTCTAGACTGGGATTTCATTGGAATAAATGGTCAGGAAGAGTGATGTGTTCTGTGTGGCTCAGTATTTTTTATCCACTTAACTGCGTGACAATATACACCTCTCCTTATGTATTGCCATTTGTAATTGTTCCCAACTTTAAAAATGCTACTTACCCTTTTCCATGATTCTAAAATTTTGATAATCCAATTCAAGCATTGGATTATCAGTGATTCTCAACCCTCCAGAGGACACTTGTTAATCTCTGGAGACAGTTTTGGTTGTCCCAATGGTGGGGGAGGATGGCCAGTGAGTAGAGACTTGCCATGCGGCTAAACACCCTACAGTGCATAAGATAACCCCCCAAACAAAGGAACTGTCTGTCCCCAGAGGTCATTAGTGGGAAAGCAAAGTTCATCTTTTCAAAATAGCATCCCTTTGTTTTCAAATTTAAATCTGAGATGTAGTAGGGAAAATTTAAAAATGAAGATTAACTTCAAGGTTTATTTTAGACTCTGAAAAGTGTATTTTAGGGTTAGCTAAATGTGTGCCAATATTTTAATATGGAATTTAAAGAGAATAAATATTCTTCCGAAACACAGACGAGAGTCCTATGGTTATAGTAACCCAGCTTTAGGTTTCAGTGGGTTGTTTACTAATATTGGGATAGGTTGCTTAATGTTGTTCCTAATTCAGGCACAACAATTAAAGTGGTGGAGTATGTGCAGATATTTATTTCCATTAAAAATATCCCACATCAACTGTGTGCGTTTGGTATTAAGGTTTATTTTATGGGCTATTGCAATAGCAGATTTGTAATGTCCAGTTTTTCTTAAAATTTGCTTGTTTGTATGCTAACTATAAGATTGTTGACCACATCTCCATTTCTTAATTGTGCATCTTATTCACTGAAACACACACAGAGTACCAAAATACGTCTACACATTTTTTTTTTTTTTGGAGACAAGAGTCTCACTCTGTTGCCCTGGTAGAGTGCCATGGCGTCACAGCTCACAGCCACCTCCAACCCTTGGGTTTAAGTGATTCTCCTGCCTCAGCCTCCCAAGTAGCTGGGACTACAGGTGCTCACCACAACGCCCTGCTATTTGTTGTTGTTATTTTTGTAGTTGTCATTGTTGTTTGGCAGGCCCGGGCTGGATTCGAACCCACCAGCCCTGGTGTATGTGGCTGGCATTCTAGCTGCGGAGCTACAGGCGCCGAGCCAAAATGTATATACATTTTAAGAAAAGAAAAGACTGCATTATGAAAAGAAAAGACTGCAAAAGTGACTGAGGTCACTTTTGACTTCTGCATTGACAAGGGATACAAGATACAATATACAAGATAACAAATATTATTGGCATATACTGAGTATTACAATTTTAATTTTTTTCCTTTCTTAAAATGCATATACATTTTTTGCACTCTGCAAATATATATATATGTATTTCAATAGATTTCAGAGGTACAAATGGCTTTTTTGTGACATGGATAAGTCGTGCAGTGTTAAAGTCAGGACTTTTAGTGTACTCCTCACCCAAATAGTGTACATTGTACTCAATAGGTAGCTTTTGCTCCCTCTTGCTCCCCCCTCTCCTTTGCTGGGTCTCCAGAGTCCTTTATACCACTCTGTATGACCTGTTGTTTAGCTGCCACTTATAAGTGAGTACACACAATATTTGTTTTTCCATTTCTGAGATACCGCACTTTGGAGAGTGGTCTCCTGTTCCAGCCTAGTTTTTGTGGAAGATGTTATTTCTTTCTTCTTTAGGGCTGAGTAATACTCCATGGTATATATAATATATGCCACATTTTCTTTATTCATTCATTAATTGATGAGCAACTTGGTTGATTCTGTATCTTTGCAAATTTGAATTGTGCTGCAATAAACAGAAAAGTGCACACGTCTTTTTGATATCCTACTCCTTTGTTTGCTTCCAAGCAATCACTTGTTGCTTAAGTTCTTATAATACACTTGGGAGAACTTTAAAAATTTTCCCCTAAGTTATTAGATAATTACAACAAATATTCACTTGCAGGTTAGCATTGTTTTCCCTTTTCAAATGACCTGATATTTTAGGCATTTAAATTCTATTTGCCTTTAAGGTATGAGGCACCGTAGTTTTTAGATTTAGTGCCAATTTATAATAATGTTTCTCAGGAACAAAAATAATTGGCTTGTTTATTTTTAAAATACATTTTTCATTATATAAGTAATACGTGAAGAACGCACATTGTGAAGAAATAACACAGAACTATTTAAAGAGAACACGCAAGAGTTCCAGTCTTCCTCAATATCATTTTTGACCCCTGGAGCGAGCAGCTGATATTAACAATGGATCCTGGCTGGAGGTTAATGTATTCAAATTAAAAAAGAAGAGTCCAGGAATGCTCCTAATTCTAACTTTTCCCCCCCACATTGTAGAAACAAATGGTATTGGAAAGCTATGAGAGACATTGAAATAGCTAGCACACCACAGAGCTTGGAGTGTGAATCCCACTATTTAAAATAATAATTAATGTCTTTGGCTGACACAGGTGATTTAAAGTTGGAAAGTATTTCCATGGCTGTGTGCTTGCTTTTTACAATAATAATTGTCAGATGGTCATGTTTGTGTGCATTTCAAAAAACCTATTTTTAATTATCATGGGTACATAATAGTTATAGATCTTTATAGGGTACAAGCATACAATGGGTATTAATCAAGTCAGGGTAACTGGGAGTAACCATCGCCTCAGGCATTTATCATTTCTTTGTTTTAGGAATATTTCAATTCCACTCTTTTAGCTATTTTAAAGTATACCCTAACTTAATGTTGACTGTAGTTACCTTGTTGTGCTATCATGTATTGTTTATTCTATTTACCAAGCGATACTTTTTCGCCCATTACCAATCTCCACTTTGTCCCCCCACCCGTTGCTGTCCTTCCCAGACTCTGGTCACCGTCCTTCTGCTCTGTCTCCATGAGATCAGTTGTTTTTAATATTTAGCTCCAAGATATGAATGAGAACATGAGAGCTTTGTCTTCCTGTGCTTGGCATATTTTACTTAACATTCTGTTCTTCAGTTCTGTCCATGTGGTTGCAAATAGCAGGATTTCATTCTTTTTTTTGACTATGTAATATTCTATTGTGTATATGTTCCACAAACTTTTTATCCATTGATCTTTTCTGTGGACACATAGGCAAATTTCAAATCTTGGCTATTGGGAATAGTGCTGCAGTAAACGTGGGAGTGAAGATATCTTTTCGATATGCTGAATTCCCTTCTTCTGGATACATATCTAACCATGGGACTGCTGGGTCATATCATTCTATTTTTAGTTTTTTAAGGAAACTCCATACTGTTCTCAGTAGTGGTTGCACTATTTTACATTCCTACCAACAGTGTATGAGGGTTCCTCTCTCTCCACAACCAAACATCCTCAGCATTCGTAATTACTCATTTTTTTTTTTATAAAAGCTATTTTAACTGGGGTGAGATGACATCTCATTAGAGTTTTGATTTGTATTTCTCTGATGACTAATGATGTTGAGCATTCTTTCATGTATCTGTTGGCCATTAGTATGCCTTCTTTTGAGAAATGTCTAATCAGATCCTTTGCCCATTTTTAAATCAGATTATTGTATTTGTTTTTTTTCCTGTTGAATTTTCAGAGCCTCTTATATAGGGTGGCCATAAAATTCATGTGCAATTTAAAAATAGTCAACTATTTTGCACATGAACTTTATGGCCACCCTGTATATTCCAGTTATTAAACCCTGACAGATGAGTATTCTGCAAATATTTTCTCCCATGCTGTGTGTTGTCCTTTCATTCTGTTGATGGTTTCCTTTGCTGTCTTCTCATTTGTTCAATTTTGCTGTGGTTGTCTGTGCTTTGGGGGTGTCACTCAAGAAGTCCTTGTCCAACCAATGTCAGAAGTGTTTCCCCATTGTTTTCATTTAGTAATTTCGCAGTTTTAAGACTTAGATTTAAGTCTTCCTCCATGGTGATATGATTTTTATATATGGCAAGACATAAGGTCTAGCTTCATTCTCGCACATATGGACAGCCAGTTTTTGAATCTTTAACAGCAAGGTCATTGTTGTTATCCCTATTTTACAGATGAACTACTGAGGGTCAAAGAATAGAAATTAGTTTACTAGCCGGGTGCTGAGCTTCGCAGTCAGACCTTAGTCTTTGTTTTCCTGGGGCAAGTTGCACTCTCAGAACTCGGCATGGGCGGGATTCCACGCAGGGATTTGAACACACCAGGGCTTCTCGGGTTCCGGTGTGTTCCTTTTGGGGATGATCAGTTGGTCTTCATGGCTGTCTGTGTTGCTCTCCTCCTCCTTCCTTGTCATGTCACAGTAGGAGAGTGGGAGAAGGGGCAGGCACATGTGAATTATCAGTGCCCACATGGGCCTGGGTTTGTCTTAACAGGGAGGGAAGGAGGGAGGAAGGAAGGCATTGAGGCCATAAAACTGCCTTTCATATTCCAGTGACTGGAGCAGTTAAGGCCGTTTTTCCCACCCAATAAGAGCTCACTGTAGTTAAAACCTCCTGAGAACGTAATGCTTCCATATAAATTTTGAAAATCCATGGCTCAGGAGACTATCAGTTTTCCTTATTCAAAACTAAGCTAACAAACTTTCCAGTGATACAGCCGTGATGCATTCTTAATAAGCTCTGAATGGAGACTGACAGTGCCACAGTCTGTGCGGAGACGGTAAATGGACTAGTTTTAAAGATTGTATTTTACGATCTATGCATTTCTGTCTTTTTTGGATGCCCCACCTGACCCTTCCCTGACCTTTTCTTCCCAAGAAGTTATCTGCAATTTGATCTTATCATGCTGGAGCAAACACAGAAGAGGCCTGTAAGTGACTGAATATACCTAAGAGTGGCAGGAGCCTGTGTGGAGGGTGACAGACGGGCTGAAAGCAGAGGGAGAGGGAGGTTGAGGAAGGACCTTTCATGCTCTGCCTGAAATAAAGAGGTTGTGGAAGTCCTTGGGTGGGAGGGTGCACAGTATTAACAGAGGAGACAGAAAAGCCTGGCTCTGTTAGCACTTTTTGCTACTCATCTTCATCAGAGAATGGCCCTCCAAACTAGAAAGGGGAGAATAGTCGTTATGGAGAATGCCTTGGAGACTGACCCGTGTCACACGTGGGAAACCACTCAGCCCCTCCAGATAAATAAACTTGCATCCTAAATAACAGTACGATTTTTATCCTTAATCTCAGGGTCACTTCATGATCTTGGGAGCAATTACTAGAAAAATGGAGGGGGACAAACATCCTAATTAAGGAGAAGCCTTAGTTTCTGGATGCTGAAGACCTGCAGTAAGCTTGATATCAGTTCCTGGCAAAGCTGTGAGATAAATGACCAACCAGAGACCCTTCTGTGTGGTTAGGAGAGAATGTGGTGGCCACCGGGAATCAGCTTGGACACCACTAGTGAGCCTTGCCCAGACTCACTTCCTTTCAGTGCTGCTTCCTTTTATTTATCTATTTTTATTGTTTTGGAGGGAGGGATACTAGATTATTAGATACACAGGATGATAGAATTTCACATTTGAAGATGCAACCTTGTGTAGTTCAAATAATGCTCACAAATTATCATTCTTGGCAAGCCTTGATTTCACCAAAGTATTTGTGATCATCTCTTGCAACTTTCTAAGAAAAAGGAAGAAAACCAGGTAGATGCTACTATTATGGAGATCGCTGTATTTTGAAAACTAAGCCAAAAGTGGTCCATTAATCAATGACATGGTGTCCTTATGGGTAAATGGCTGGGTAGGTGCTGTCACTAGCTTTATTTTTCACTCAACAACCATAACAACAAAAACAGAAAAAGGGTACCCCTCTGTCCGATTTGTAGGTGAGAGATAGCTGGGAGGAGGCGCTGATGGGGCAGTTAAAAAACCAAAAATTTGAAATATTTTATTAGCTTGTTGTTATGCTATTAGCTATGATTGTTAATAAGGTAAAATTTTATATTTGTAATTATCAAGTTCTGAATTTATTACAGATGTCAATTCAACAACATAAGACAGTGAAGTGTATTTTAAGGTAGTTAATGGGAATATTGGAGGGTTAGTTAAATGTATATTGTGAATAAATTATCTATAAATAAAAAAAATGAAAGAACTTTACAATAAGGAAAATGGAAATGAAAATATTTTACATGGCATTTTATGAGTATAATATCCATAAGTTAATTTCTGTTGTGGTGATTCATTCCAGCATTGTTAAGCATAAAAATATTTGGTGGCATTTTAAGGACATTAGGAAATTGATGTAGTTTCCAGAGCATGTTGATACAGTGGTGTGTGTGCTACCCGGTCTCATGTCCTGCAGACATCAGAGGAAGAATTGGGAATGTTTAATCAAAAGAATACTAGAGAAAAACATGTCAGCTGCCTTCTAATCTAAAAAGGCGTTTTTTGAACAGAAGAGTAAATTTGTCTCTTCCTAGTAATAAACAAGAAGCAAAGAATTGAAGAAGCAAAAACAATTTCATCTCAGTACTAGGGAAATTAACAAGTGAGTCTGTTTAATGATAGAAAGGGAATGAGTTCTTGGAAAGAAATGACCATCACTGTATTCCTGGAAATCAAGTTGCATCTACTTATTTACATGTGTATTCTTTAAGGCTCATTTTCAGTGTTACCCATCTGAAGTCTCTGTCTGCAAAATGTTTGCATCCTCATTGTCTTTGAACTCTCAGCACCAAGGACAATAACTGTATTGCAGTGGGTGGTTAATAAATGTTGGACTATCTTGGGGTCTCGGATAATAAGGCATCCAAACAGCTGATCTAAGAACAATCTATTGTATTCCACTCCCTATGCTATTTGTTCATTCTTGCCCCCTAAGGAACTAATGTTAGAAGTTTAGTAGATCCTTTTTTCTAAGTTATGTGAGAGGAAAAGGTGTTGTAGCTGATTATACCTAGAAAAGCATTTTTTCCTATAATTTTAATTTTTAAGCAAAGAGGTTACTTACAGTTTGGGCTTGATGTAGCTTGGTTAACTGGAAAGTGTTTTGACATTTTTTGAATGATTACTGAGCTGTCATCTCTTGAGGATTTTAGCCCAGAATGAAGAAAATAATTATTTTCAGAGTTGGAAGATTTAGAAAACGAAATAAAATAAATGAAACTGATACTATCAACGTTTTGAAAACTTTCCCTTTTTCCCCAGTAGCTGTAGATCTTGAGATGTAGCAGTTGAATGTCACTGAATAATATCCCCTTCTGTTTCTGTGTTTAATTTAGGCTGATTCAAAAGCCATTGAGAAGTGGATGGATGGTGTGAAAGACTTCCTAATGAAAGAGCAGGCTGCCCAAGGAGACGCCACAGGTCTACAGAGGCAGCTAGACCAATGCTCTGTGAGTTCTGCTGATCTGAAGAATCTCTTGTAATAAATAACATTTTCTTCTTTTTCTTTGTTATTTGCTGCTATTATTAAAATTGTAAGAATATGACATGGAATTAAACCTAGATAAAATATCTTTCATCCTTTTATGACTTTATAGCTAATAAAAGAATGACAGAGTATTCATATTTTTATATTTGGCTATAGTTGTTATAGCATTTTTGGATGGGTTAACAAGAGAATAGTTCCTTGGGAGCCAATTGTGTATTGCTTTTCTTGTGCCACATAGTGAGGATTTAAGAAATACATATTGAACAAACAAAATTTGCTAGTAATTCTGAGTGTAATTTGTATTTGTGAAATCATCAGGCTTCTCTAAATTAATTAAAAGACTATTCCCTACTGAGAGTCAAGTATCTCCAATCTAATTTGGCAGATGGCTGTATGAGGCACCCAGATGAAATGAATTTCTTAAGGCATGAAATATCTGAAGTAGTTAAATGTTCTGACTCTTAAGTCAGAATCTGCTTTTATAATATTTGCAGGCATATGAGCAGACAGGCTAGAATTATGGCGTCCACTTATGTAGGAATGAACTCAACATGGGCGTATTTTATGTTTTCAGGCCTTTGTCAATGAAATAGAAACTGTTGAATCATCTCTGAAAAACATGAAAGAAATGGAGACTAACCTTCGAAGTTGTCCAGTTGCTGGAATCAAAGCGTGGGTGCACACAAGACTAGCTGACTATCAGACCCAACTGGAGAAGTTTAGCAAGGAGGTGAGTTTTTAATTCATACTGTCTGTGGTATTCAAGAGGTATAGACAGTTACTTCTCTTGAGTCACTAAAGCAATTTTGGCAGACCCAGGCTGGATTTGAACCCGCCAGCTCAGGTGTACGTGGCTGGCGCCTTAGCCGCTTGAGCCAAAGGCACCGAGCCAAATGTATATACATTTTTTTTTTTTTTGGCTGGGGCCAGGTTTGAACCCGTCACCTCCTGTATATGGGGCCGGTGCCCTACTCCTTTGAGCCACACGTGGCGCCCCACTAAAGCAATTTTATAACCCATGCAGTTTGAAAACCTGATCTAACAATTACAGCATGTATGCAAATTGGGCCAAGAAAGGTATCTTTTTTTTTTTTTTTTTTTTTTAATTAAGGGAATATACTGATTGTACAATTTGGCCTGGGACTCACTTTTTCTTCCTGTGTTAAATCCAGTTTAACATACATTTATTTTATTTGCTTTACTCCTAAAACATTTGAGTATGTTACTCAATAGTTATGGCATTCATCATTTATTTAATGAACATGTATTTATTCACCAGCTGCCTTATCTCAGGCATCATTCTAGATACTGGATACCCAGCGTCGAACAAGGAAAAGTAAACTCCCCATTAGGAACTTGAATTATAGTGAGGCAGGTGGAAAATGAATAATAACATGAGGTAGGAATATCAAGGGGTTAGGGTTAGGTGGGTCATTTCAAAAAGGGTGATCAGGGAAGGACATTTTGAGACCGGGACATTTAATATAGAATTGAGTAAAGTAAAGGACGCCATGTGAGGTTTGGGTAAGAACATCTATGCATGGAGAAATGCAAATTTTAAGTCTCAGTGGTCAGAATGAGCTTTCTGTGTTCAATAAAGAATGAGGACAGCATAGCTGGAATACAGGGCATTCCAAAAGTCCTCACACATAGGAGGAAAAATGGGAAATTGTAGCTAAATGGACATTTATCTACAAAATGTTCATTACAAAATTTTACAAAGAGGTGGCCAACCCATAGAGAATATTGCAAAATTTTGTAAAAATTATGTAGAGCGGAGAGGAGTTAGTGGATTGTAGAACAGGAATATATGATGTTGAAGGTCAACAGAGGATGGATTAGACATGGCCTTGCAGGCAAAGTCTTTGGATTTTGTTTCCGGTATGATATTACATAGAAAGTGATTTGAGGGTTTTGAGCAGGGGAGTGACACGTGATAGAGATACTAGAAGTTCACACTGGCTTTCATGTGGATAATTAACTCTGGAAAGGCAAGAATGAAAGCAAGAAGAACACTTATGAGGTTATTGTAGTCTTGGAGAGAGTGGATGACTCCTGGTACTAGGAAGGTAGTGATGGAGATCATCAAAAAAACTGGGTTTGGACTATCTTTTGAAAACAGGGGACCCAAGTGAAGAATTAGATGTGTATACTGAGCCTCAGAGTCAAAGCATTCTATAATAGACATACTCTTATCTGACAATATGAATGTTAATTTCTTTGCATTATTATTATTGCTTAATATTTCGATGCAGCAGTTGTCTGGTTTCTTTTCTGAATGTATTTATCTTCGTACATTCTTTACGAGGTTTTTGTTTCCAGTCCTTATCGTAAACATTGTTATTGTTATTAAATTTTAAGCCTTTTTAGTTCTGTGAAGGTAGAAAGTGGAAACCTAATAAACACATGTATATGTAAAAAAAAAAAAAAGAATTAGATGTGTAATAGAAGAAAAGTGAATGATCAAGGCCAGCTTGGGATTTTTGCAAAGCTGCTACTTTGTGTGAACCGTGGCATCTTTAACTGGAATAATGAAGACTCAGAGAGGAGAAGCTTGTGTGGGTACAGGTGGAATGATGATCTCTATTCTGGGAGTGTTAAGTGTGAGATGCTAGATGCTAAGAAGGAAAGGTCAGTAAGAGGAGAAACACTTGGGGGTCCCAGAGGCCAGTGGAGAAAGCTCATTGTGTCCAGTGCTAATGACTGTTGAGGCCAATCAGAATCGAAAATCAAGCTTAATCTGGATGAAAAGACAGAGGCTTTTACTGATGCTGAGAAAAGCGAGTGCCGGGGAGTAGTGGAGAAGAAAGTCACAATGGAGAATGTTGAGCAGGTAGCGGGAAGTGAACTTTCACTTGGAGAAATTTCTCTATTTAGGGAAGCGGGGAAATGGATGTGTGCTGGAGATGGGGATCCAAAGCGGTGTTTTGGGTATTTTAAAGAATGCGAGATAATATGGGATGTCTGCATGCTGAAGAGGAGGCCTCCCTTAGGAAAAGAAAGGTGGCAGAAGGGATTGAGATGAGAGTGCTTCCCAGGCGAGGTCTCTGACCCTGCAGCAGAGGGGAGGGGAGGGGAGGACACTGCTGTGAGCTGGTCCTCGGGGTGATGGGCTGCAGGGAGCCACAGTGGGCAGCAGGACTGGGGTAAGGTCTCTGCTGATTGCTCTCATTTCCTTAGGGATGGAACAGTGACATTGGGTATAGCCGAAGCGCCTGACGCAGGGATGAAAAACAGAGGAGAAAATGTGAAACCGGCGTGTTGCACAGTCCTGTGGCTAGGACGGGTTCCTTAATACGGTGCTTCTGGCTGATGTTTCTCTAGGAAAAAGTTCTATTTGCTTAAATGAATATTTTGGTTTTTGTTGTTTTACCCCAACATCCTTATTTCAAACATATTTGAATGTAAAGAAAAGTTGAAATAATAATACAAAGGACACCTGCCTACCTATTCAGAGACTTGCTAGGCTTCCGTATTTGCTTTTTCTCCCTGTCTGCCCCTCTTTTTACACACATGCGTGTGCACGCACACACACACACACACACATATTTTATTTTTTGCTAGAAATGTACTTTGGACAGGGAGTTGAAAACATCATAATACTTCACCCCTAAATAGTCCAGCATGCTTCTCCCATGAGTAAGGGGCATTCCTCTAGTTCCTCTATGAAACCACACTAGCATTATTGCACTTAAGAAAGAGATAATTTTATCCTATCATCTAATGTCCTAGACAAATGTACATTTTTCTGGATGTGCTATAAACTGATGGCATGTACCTGAAGAAACTGGGGGTTTGGAGGAAGTAAAGAGGGAAATGGTTTGGAAGTGGCTTGGAGGAGCTAGGAAGGCTGTGTCTGTATCCATCTGTCTACATGTCTGTGTCCGTCTGTCCGTCCATCCATCCATCCATCCATCCACATACATATGGTAACAGAGAATTCATTGTGAATTATTATTGATTCAAAGCATGGGAATAAACATATATAGGACTTTTTGTTTGTTTGTTTAGAGACAGAGTCTCACTTTATCTCCCTCAGTAGAGCGCTGTGGCGTCACAGCTCACAGCAACCTCCAACTCCTAGGCTTAGGCAATTCTCTTGCCTCAACCTCCTGAGTAGCTGGGACTATAGGAACCCACCACAATGTCCGGCTATTTGTTGCAGTTTGGCTGGGGCCAGGCTCAAACCCGTCACCCTTGCTATATGGGGCTGATGCCCTACCCACTGAGCCACAGGCACTGCCCTATATGTGACATTTTTAAGCATCCTTAGCAAGGAGGCAATCGCATATTGAGTGAATAATTATCTCTAGAGCAATTCTAGACTCTTGTATTTCATGGGCTATTAAAAATATTGAAGTGGTTTTGGACAAACAACGTTAACAAATTTTTATTTTGCTAAGAAAGAACCAGGATATAAAACACATCGATAAACAAGAACAGTTTATTTCTCCTATTTTATCTATGCTATCATTAAAGAAAGAACATTTTAGTGCCTCCAAAATAGAAGGCCTATCATCTCAGGGTAATTATTTATAATTTTGAGGGTTTTTTAAAAAAAAATTCATAACAAGTCTTTATTTTTCACATTTTCTGTGGATTCTTGAAAATTATTCAAGAAGTACTAGTATAGAGGACTTCGTGGAAGTGGGACTCAAGAACCTGTGTGTGTGCACGTGTGTATATGAAAATCTCACCACCAGCTTAGCTTCCTGAGCAGCACGGCTTGAGAACTGGGCTGTGTGTGTTGCTGGCACTGGCTTCTCGGGTGCATGTGGGGACAGTGGAGGAAAAGCTGCTGTTTGTCTCTGATGTTTGTGACTGGGGTCCTGTTTGGAGGGAGGGACCAGGAAAGCCGCTAACTGTTGCATCACCCTTACACTTGTGAAAACCATCCTATTCCTGTGCTGACCTTTGGCTGCTGTCATCTTAGGAGCCCAGTAATCCCTTGTAAGGTGACCACTGTTGTGACATTTCATGTGAGCAGGAGCCAAATAAGTCAAGGGCAGGTTGGACTGTGACTGCAGAGCGCTGCCCTCTCCCCTGGTAAAAATCAGCCCTGGATATGGCAGGAGCTCCCTGGAAATATTTGTGGACTTCTCTGAAGTTTTTAACTAACTTACTGAATCAGAATCTAACAAATATCTATTTGATAGTTTTGAATAATTTTTGTGTGTATCTACATGGAATACACAAATAAAGTTATCAAAACCAAAATTGTATAGAGCAGTGTTTTGTGAACCTCTGAACTAGGTGTTTTTTTTTTTTTTTTTTTTTAAAACATGTATTTTATTATTCTTTATTACATTATTTCCCCCCCCCCCACCCGTCCGTGATAAGACAGAATTGATTTACAGAAAAGAATACAGAAAACACCAAAGCTCCTGGTAGTGGGAGAGATTTTAAGTAGGGAGAGAGAAGCTCTTTCCATTCCTCTCCCGGTCTTTCTCCGTCTCCTCCTCTAGGCCTCTAGCCTCAGGGTATATATAGGTGTATGGGTTCCTTGGCCAGGAAACGAATGAATGCAGTCCCTTCTGCCGGGGGCAAGGTGAATGAGTGCATCA
>CAUYRH010168738.1:0-34135 GCA_963574655.1 Perodicticus potto
GCGGGCACCTGTAGTCCCAGCTACTTGGGAGGCGGAGGCAAGAGACTCGCTTGAGCCCAGGAATTGGAGGTTGCTGTGAGCTGTGATGCCACGGCACTCTATCCAGGGTGACAGCTTGAGGCTCTGTCTCAAAAAAAAAAATTAAAAGAGGTGTGAAGGGAACGAGACGGGGACATTTTGGGTGATGGTGGCTGTGGAGACAGAAATAGGTGGATACAGGTGTAGGTGGTTACCCTGCAGGCTCACTGGTAGACATGGAGAAGGAAAAAGGCCTTGGGCAAGTGAGGAGTGGTCATAGGCAGGCTGGGTTTATAAGGGTGGGAGATACACCAGTAGGGTCGCTTGAGTTTGACAGCTGGGTGTAAGGAGGTCAGAGCTGAAGGAGAGAGTAACTTAGCATGGAGGTCCCCCCACACTACAGATGATCACAGGTGAACACCAAGTCCCCAGTCCAGCTCTGTCCCTTGTCTTACAGATGATGCCTTCGAGGCCCTACGCATCGAGCCCTTCTCCAGCCCACCAGAGCTACCCGATGTGATGAAGCCCCAGGACTCAGGAAGCAGCGCCAACGAACAGGCTGTACAGTGAGGGCTCCTGGCCTGCCCCCAAAAGGCCCATTCCCCCCAATAAAAGAGATTTGGGTGTCTGCCTGGTTGTTGCCTTTTTCTCCTCACCCTCTCTTGACTCCAGGCATCACCCTCCCTAGGATGGGTCATGCTGCCCCCGCAGGCTTGTTTGGGCTCTTCCTACCTGGAACCCTGGCTGAGAACTTGGCCCAGCCTGCCAAAGGCATGAGTGACCTGGGCTGCCTTGAAGGCTGAGCCACTTCCAGCAGCCAGCTTAAGGAGAGGATTGGGAAGAACCAGAACCCTGGGCCAGGCTATTCAGTAGAGATAAGAAGTTTCAGATCATACTCTTTCAAGTTTCCCAAACCCGTAATACCCACTCCCAGGGGCCTCTAGAGCAAAACAGTAAAAGTTGAAGCCAGAGGTTTGGTTTAAGAGCATTGTTTAGTGAGGAAGCACAGCCTAGAACAGTCTCACAGGTTCCCCCAAAGCCCTCAGAAGACCCTACAGGAAGAGAGCTGCCCACCTTGGAAGCTTGCAGTAAGGGGGGAGCTTGGCTCATTTGTTCCCACCACACCTAATAAACAGTCTATAGACCCAATTCCTGCATTTCTCATTTTTATTTGACAGAAAAAGTTGCTCTTGCTGTACAGATTTTAAAAAACCAAAATGCCTTTAAGAAACATGAAGAAAAGTTGGGGGGAAGGGGCCACACATCTTATGGGGGACAGTAGGGACCCAACTAACTTCAATTCCTGCTGCTTCCAAAAACACTTCACACAACTTTCCAAGTCCCGAACCATCACTCTCACCCCCCAGGAACTTGGGGATGCGAAGGGGACCCATGCCTCCCAGGGCCTTTCTCACTCCAGCTGGGGTGTCCTAAACTGTATCCTCCCCTCCCCCAACTCCCATCTGCATTCCCTCCCACCCCAAAACACATGAACCAGGAAAAACTCACAAGAGATTAACATTTCACAGGAACAAAGAAAAAAATGGGGAAGGAAAGAAGGAAGCCCTTCCTTCCAAGGGCTGCCAAGGTTCAGGAGGGGGCAAACAAGGGCCCCTCCCACTGCTCTGCTGGAGAATAAGAGGGTATTCCCTGTGGGTCCAGAGCATGGGATGTGGTGCAATCCCCCAAAGATGATTTACGGAGACCTGCAACAGAGAAGACAGGGATCAATGCTCTGAGGTTGCACAGTGGCCCTCAAACCTATCTTCCTGAGCCACTCCCAGAATGGGGCCAACACCCAGTACCACCAGAACCAGCTTCCAGAAGGGGACCTCAGCCTTCCAGGGCAACACACCTAGAGGAGCGGTGTCTCATGGGCTGAGGGCTAGGTGTCTCCCTCCTGCGCTTGTGGCCTGGGGAACGGCTGTCCCCACGCTGGCCTCTCCGGGAACCTCGCTCACTGCTGCTACTGCAAGACAGACATCAGACCGCAAGGTAGCAAAACGCTTAAGCACCACTGAGCCTCAAAATGTTTTTGCAGAGTCAGTGGCCAGATCAGGCTGAATGCTGCCACTTCACGTTTGGCCCTACCTCTGCTGGTCCTGTGGCGAAGGCTGGGGTGAGGGACGGCAACGCTCCACAGGCGAGTAGCTGAGGGATCGAGAGTCCCGAAGAGAGTCTATTGGCTTCCGGGGACTGCGGGACCTGGGGAGCAGAGTACAAGCCCATAGCACCACATACTTCCAAAAACACCAACCAACACTCAGGACCACCCGCCCAGGTCCTGACCACCAAACCTCACACCACGCAGGGCCAGCCTCAGACCCACCTTTGTCCGCTCACTCACCCATCCGCCCGCACACCATCCACCGAATGCCCACAATGGGCAGAGCACAGGGTACAGCGGGGGGAGGGATGCAAAGATAAAGACAGTCCCTGCCCTTGAAGGAGCTCAGTGATAAGGAAGGCACACACGGCCCCATGTATGGGAAGCAGCACCGGAGGGTTGGATGTGTGTGGGTCTGGGGACCCCAAGGGACAAGAACATAGGGCGGGGTAGGGCAGGGGCAGGGCAGTCTTCTTGAAGGTGCTGTTTGAGCGGAGTCTTGCAGAACGAGGAGTTCACCAGGCGGACAAGGAAATTCCAGGCAGAAGGAACAGCATGTCCAAAGGCATGGGCTCTCCTTAGACTGCAAGGCGCTGGGTGTGGCTGGAGCACAGGGCATGTGTGGGGGCGGGCAGGAGAGGAGAACACAAGGCAGGCAAGGCCAGTTGGTGAAGAGCCTCACACGCCATTCCCGCAGAGGTGGGGCTTTATCCTGCAGGCCACAGGGCATCCCGGAAAGGATTTGTGGAGTGGAGGGAAGTAACCAGATGTGCATTTTAGAAAGATCCCTCTGGCTACATGTGGAAGAGAATGGCGTGAAGGCAAGGAGACAGGGAGGAGGCTGTGGACAGAGTCGGGAGAAGATGATGGTGGCCAGACCAGAGCCCTGGCAGTAGCAATGGTGCGACTTAAAACCTAGAAACCCTAGGACCAGGCTGTATGTCAAGGGGAGGGAAAGGAAGAAACCCAGGATTCCCCAATTCTGGCTTGAGCACCCACTTGGATGGTACAACCCTTTGCCAGAACAGGGCACAACAGAACAGGGGAGAGGAGTGCACCTGACTCCTCCATACAACCAAACACCAAAGTCCACTTGAGACATCCCCAGGGTCCCTTCTCTGGACACATTACCCCCCTCTTTTCCATCTCAGGAAAGGCACCACTCACCTCCGCTCGCCAGGAGGTGGCTTCTTAGGGCTTGCAGGTTTAGGCAAGGCCTGAGGACCAGGCTTAGCAGGGGAGGGGGAGGAAGAAGAGGAGGAAGAGGAAGAGGAGGAAGAGGAGGAAGAAGAGGAAGAGGAAGAAGAGGAGGAAGAGGAAGAAGAGGAAGAGGAGGAGGAAGATGAAGAGCTGGAACTGGAACTGCTAGAGCGCCTCTTCCGTTTGGCTGGAGTTGGCTCCTGAGGACGTCCCTCTCGCACAGCCTCCTTTGGGGCTGGGGTAGGGCTGGGGACCCTGTGGGAGAAGAGAAGTGTCACAAGGAGACAAGTTGCCCCAGCCCCAACCCTACCTTCCTTGGCCTGGAGGAATGGCAGTGGGGGAGGGGTGCCTGAAAAAGGCCCTGGGAGCTCTCCCAGCCACACGAGCCAGTGAGCACAATCTCTGGAGAGCAGTGGCCCGAGCTGACCCAACCTCTGCTAACACAAGCAACAGGCTGGGGCCCGTAGCACAAGGGATCAAGGTTAAACCTCAAGAATGTCCCTGATGGAGGAATAAGGCCTCTAGGCTCAGGTGTGGAAGGTGAAGCTGGGTGGTCTCCTTCCACGGAGAGCCACAGCTTGGGGAGGCCCCCTGTGAGTGCTGGTTGGCTGGGGAAGGGGCCGTCCTGCCTGGAGGCAGGGAGAGGGATGGGATGACCTCTGAAGATCCTTCCAGCCCAGGGAGTTCCTCTTGAGGTCTAACTGCCATCCCTCCTGCTGTAAAATTAAGTCCATTTCCTCTAGTTCTGTCCTCTGTAGAGATGGAAAACTTATCATTATCCTCTAAAGAATTAACCTTCGGTGTCTTTTATCTGTCCCATTCTTCCCCCACCCCACAGCCCCCACCCCGGCATTCTCTTCTACCCCCAGTTGAGTATCAAGGTCCCCATACCTTCTCGAAGAGCCAAGAACCTTTGTGACATGGTTTCTCCCTCCCTACTCCCCCAACCACCCCCAATGCCTTTTCCCTAAGATATTTCTAAAAGTCAAATTCCCTCACCTCTTCAGTACCACCTCTGGTTGAGCTGGAAGGCTAGAGCCCTCCGAATCACTAGAACTGGAGCCAGAGGAAGACGACGATGACGACGATGATGAAGAAGAAGAAGAGGAGCTGGAGGACGAGGAGGAGGAGGAAGAACTCCGCCGCTCCTTTGCTGGCTGCAGGGCAGCCAATGCAGAAGGCTGCTGGGCCCCGATAGAGGCAGGTGGTTCCCCACCCTCAGATTGGGACACCCCAGGGGCAGGAACAGAGAGCATGCCATTGTGGTCACTAGCAGAGGATGTGGTCTTTGCCACTGCCCCAGAGGAAAGGGACTGAGACCCTGCTATGCTTGTGGTCGGGGCAATCAAAGAACGGGATTGGTCTGAAAAAGCAGATGGCACAGGGGACCTAGGCCTCTCCTGTGCTGGAGGAAGAAGAGACTGTGAGGGAGCCTGGCCCATTCTCGAGGCAGGGGAGGGAGCCCGCTCAGAGGTCATTCTAGACTGGTTTGGGGCAGATGGTGGTGTTCTGGACCTGGCTCGGTCAAGTAGTGGTGGGGAAGTTCTGCCACTGACACGCTCGTAGGCAGAGATGGGCACCCTAGGGCTTGTGAGGTTTGCACCAGACAACGCTGGAGCCATCCTAGCACTGGTGAGGCTTGCAGGAGCCAAGGCGGCAGGGGTTCTGGAGCTGGCAATATTGACAGGAGCTGTGGCATGTGCAGACCGAGGACCCACCAGGTTTGCAGAGGTTGGAGCCTGGGGTGTTCTAGAACTGGAAGGATAATTTGCAGCAGTTGGCGGGGTACCAGAGCCTGTGAGACTCAAAGCTGCCAAGGCAGCTGGGGTTCTGGCTCCTGCCAGGTTCACAGCTGGGGCTGTGGGGGTGCGAGGGTCAGCAAGGTTCACAGCTGAAGGTGCCACTGCTGTTCTGGGGCTGGCTAAGTTCATGGCTGCTGCTGCAGCTGGCGTTCGCGAATCAGCCAGATTCACTGCTGTTGGGATGGCAGGTGTCCTGGCACTGGCCAGGTTCATAGCTGCTGCAGAGGCTGCAGGAATCCTGCTAGCAAGGTTGGCTGCTGGTGCTGTTCTGAGACTCATGAGAGGTACTGGAGCTGGAACCTGGGACATTCTTGCAGCAAGACCAGCAGCAGACATGGACGGAGGAGGTCGAGCAGTGCCAAGACTGATGGCCGTCAGGGCAAGGGCAATTCTAGATTGAGCATGATTTTCCGGCACAGATGCTCTCTGGTGATCAGGTATTCGGGGACCTGGACCATCCATCATGGAGCCACCACCTTGTTGCAGGACAGACATGGGTGTTCTAGAACTGCCAAGGGGTTCAAGCATTCCAGGTGATCTACAGCGGTCAAGAGGAGTTGGTGACATGCTAGGACGACTGAAGCAACTCACTCTGGAGCTATTGAGTGCTGCTGGAGGTGTCCGAGAACCAGAATGGTTCCTTGTTGCTGGAGGAGTAGCAGAACGTGAACGATCAGAACTACTTCCAGAAGACCGCCTGCGGATGGCTGGAGGAGATCTTGTTAAGGATCGTTTACCCCGAGCTGTTCTTGGAGTACGAGATCTAGAACGGCGGCGGATAGCAAGAGGCGAGCGACTTCGAGAACGTTTGCGTGGCAGCAGTGGCGTTCGGGACCTAGAGCGGCGCCGAATAGCTGGAGGTGTTCGGGACCTAGAGCGGCGGCGTGTCACTGGAGAGGTTCGAGAGCGGGACCTTCTTCGAGTTATTGGAGAAGTGCGAGATCGCGATCTCCTTCTGGTGACTGGAGATGTTCTGGATCTTGATCTTCTACGAGTGATGGGCGATGTTCTGCTTCGAGATCGCCTCCTGGTTACAGGAGGAGTCCTAGATCTGGACCTTCTGCGAGTCACTGGAGGAGTTCTAGAACGGGAGCGCCGGCGCACTGTTGGCGTTCTGGACCTAGAACGACGGCGGGTTACTGGTGGTGTTCTGGACCTGGATCGCCTTCGACTCACAGGGGATGCTCTAGACCGAGATCTTCGTCGAGTCACTGATGTTCTGGACCTCGAACGCCTCCGACTGACTGGTGAGGTTCGAGACCTGGACCTACGTCTACTTATCAGGGGCGTTCTGGACCTGGATCTCCGGTGAGTGGCTGGAGAGGCTCGAGATCTGGAGCGTTTCCATGGGGCTGGTGATGTGCGTGAACGAGAACGCTTCCGACTGGCTGGAGGTGTCCGAGAGCGGCCTCTTCTGCGACGAGAAGAGGTTCTGGAACTCTCCTGCCGGGCAGGTGACCTTGAACGGTAACCAGAGCCTCCCCTCCGACGACGAGTAACCCGAGACCTTGACCGGCTCCGCTGTCTTCTCCGAGATGTTGACTGAGAAGATCCAGACCTCTCTCGGCGGCGGGTTGTTCTGGTTTTCTCCCTCCTGGAGCGGGAACGGGACCTCTGGAGTCCACGAGGCTTTGGTGAAGGAGAACGGCCTCTCCTGGAAGTTGTCTTAGTACGTGGAGATGAAGCTGAGCGCCGCCGGCGTGAAGACCTCGACTTTTCAGCTGGCTCTGGAGAAGACACGGATGGACTTCTTCGGCGTCTTGGAGGAGTTCTAGAGCGGGTTTCTGGTGAGGATGAAGCAGAGCGGCTTCTACGGGAAACTCTGGCCTTCCTTGTTAGCTCAGGAGGTGAACGAGAGCTACGACGTCGAGGTGGTGTGCGAGACTTGGTCTTGGGCTCGGGTGATGACCTGGAGCCTCTTCGAGTGGTTTTGGATTTAAGTGGGTGTTCTGGAGAAGACTCACTACTGCTACTTCCTTCAGGAGAAGGACCCCTGCCTTTGCTTGACGAACCTGACCTACTTCGTCTAGGAAGAGCCCGGGGGGCAGGAACTTTGGGTTCAGGAGAGGAAT
Organism: Perodicticus potto; assembly: GCA_963574655.1. Taxonomy (NCBI): domain Eukaryota; kingdom Metazoa; phylum Chordata; class Mammalia; order Primates; family Lorisidae; genus Perodicticus; species Perodicticus potto. Next base: position 7,200 of record CAUYRH010168738.1, read on the forward strand.
CAGAACCACTCTGTACCCTGGGTGCCACTCTTGGCTTATCTTTCAATTCAGGCGAAGAGCCAGACCTACTGCACCGAGGAGAAGGTCGGGATTTGCTGTCAACCTCTGGAGATGATCCAGAGCGACTCCTCTGCCTAAGTGGGGTTCGTGTCTTGGCTTTAGAATCTGGAGAGGAGTCTGACTCACTTCTTTCCTGAGGGGATGCACCGGGTTTCCCATCAAGTTCTTGAGAAGATCCAGACCTACTTCTCTGCCCAAGTGGAGTCCTAGCCCCAGTTTTCTGTTCAACTGATGATTCTGACCCACTTCTCTCTCTCTGGGGGGTAAGACACTTGTTGTTGAGCTCTGGGGATGATGGAGAATGACTTCTAGGTCTGGGAGTCTGAGGCAAAGCTTTTGGTTCTGGAGAAGAATCACATTCACTTCTGCCCCTGGATGGTGTTCTAGGTATATCTTTCATTCCAGGAGAGGATCCAGACAGGCTGTGCCTTGAGGGAGTCCCAGACCCATCTCTAAGTCCTGGAGAAGACCCAGACCTGCTTCTCCGTGATGGAGTTCTAGGTAAACCATCTTTCAGTTCAGGAGAAGATACAGAACTACTTCTTTCTCTCGAGGGTGTTCTGGGTATAGCATCAAGTACAGGTGAAGCAACACTCTGATTTGAAGATATTCCTCCCTTTTCTACTGCATCTGGGGATAACTCAGAACTGCTGCGTCTGGAGGATCTTGTCGACTGTTCCCTCATGTCTAGAGATGGATCTGTCTCCAGCTGATTAAGGAAAGGTCCATTCAAGTCTTCTTTAACCTCAGAAGAAAATCCAGTATTCATTTCATTACCAGTAGGACCCAAGCTTCTAAATTCTAAAGGTGATCCAAAGCTATTCTCCCTAGGGGAAGAGTTAGACAGTTCTTTATGTTCTGGAGAAAAATGTGCCCCACCCCAAGATGGGGGCACTGTAACAACTGCTGCTGCTTCCATAGTAGCCTGTGATTGGCTTTGGTCAAGAGTCAAAGATATGACAGGCCTTTCTTCTATTTCAGGAGATGACTCAAAGTTACTTCCAGCCATTTCTTTAAGTTCTGGAGACAAATGAGGCAGGACATGGCCGGAGGGTTCTTCAGATTTCTCTACCACCTCCATTAACTCTTCATCTTGGCAGGACTTACCTAATGTGCTACTTTGGTCTCTTGTATCTGGAGATGACTCGGCACCACTTCTTTCTCTCAATGGGGTTATAGGTATGTCTTTCAGTACTGGTGAAGACTCGGGCCTACCCTGCACTAGAGGACTAAATTTGTCTCCTGGTCTAGGAGATGATGCAGTAACATCCTCCTGACAGGGTAAGACCATTTTCTCTTTTGATTCAAGAGAAGGCTCTGATTTATTTTGTCCCAGAAAACATTCAGGGTCTACTGTAGGATATAAAGAGTCAGACTGGGACATGCTCTGCTCAGGAGACATTCTAGATTTCAAACAAGGACTTGATGAAAATTCACTTCTATCCTGCCTCACTGGAGATCTGGCTGCCAAGTCAGTGACTGGAGATGAGGACCTGGACTGACCGCCCTTAGGAGGGGTTTGAGATTTGCTATGCAGAGATGGAGATTCTGAGTAACTCTGTCTGACTTCTGGACTTGAAGTACCAGATCCAGGATCCGGTGAAATTTGAGATTGGCCTCTCGGTTGCAGAGATGAAGAGCCAAAATAGCTCTCTTCTGGTGGTGTACTAGATTTTACTCCTGGACAGAGAGAGAAAGATCCAACAGAACTTCGTGCTGGTGAGTCGTTAGACTTCTCTTGGAGACTTCTTGGAGACTTTGATCCAGAAAGACTTAGCCCTGGTGGAGTTTGGGGCTTAACTTTGGGGTATGGCGAAGTAGAACCTGAGTGAGTTTGTCTTGGTGGTGTTCCAGATTTCACTTTGGTATCTGGTGAGGAGGACCTAGAATGGCTGTGTCTTGGCAACAATCTGGATTCTACAGTGGAGCGGGGAGACACTGATCTGCTTTGCCTTGGAGGTGTTCTAGATGCCACCCTACTAGGACTTGAAGAAGAAGAACCAGAATGGCTTCTTCGTAGTGGTGATGTTATGGCCTTCACTTGGGGTTGTGGAGATGACGACCTAGATGGGCTCTGTCTTGGAGGTGGACTAGATTTCACTCGAGGAGGAGAGGACCCAGAGCAGCTATGTCTCAAAGGGGTCCTAGATTTTGACTCATGGTCAGGTGATGATTCAGAACGGCTCTGTCTTTGTGGTGTTGCAGACTGTTCATTGGCCTGAGGACTTGCTACCAACCCTTGTCTGGGTGGTGTTCCTGGTTTCACTTTAGAGTGAGGAGATAAACTAGAATGACTCTGTCTTGATGATGTTTTAGCTTTCTGCTTAGATGGTGAAGACCCAGAACGACTGCGTCTGGGTGGTGTTCTAGATTTAGCTTTATGTTGGGATGATCCAGAGCGACTGCGCCTAGGTGGTGTTGGTGATTTTTGTTTAGGGCATGGAGAGGATCCTGAAAGGCTTCGCCTCAAAGACAAGCGAGACTTGACTTTGGATCGTGGTGAAGAGACAGACCTGCTCCGCCTTGAAGAAACACGAGATTTTTTCGTTTCTGGGCTCGAGTTGGACCTGCTCCTTCTCTGAGATGTTCTGGATTTATTCTTCCTCTCTGATGATGAGCCAGACCTGCCTCTTCTTTGTGGTGTTCTAGAGTGAGATCTTCCTCGTCTAACTAGACTTCTACTGCGGGATCTTCCTCGTCTTGGTGTCCTAGACCGAGATCTCCCTCTCCTGGCTGGTGTTCTAGAACGTGAGCGGCCACTGCGTCTGGCTGGGGTTCTGGAGCGTGAGCGACCACTGCGTCTGGCTGGGGTTCTAGAGCGTGATCGGCCACTTCTCCTAGCGGGAGATCTACTACGAGATCTTCGTCGTACTGGTGATCGGGTCCTGGATCTGCGTCTAGCAGGTGTTCTAGACCGAGACCTGGCCCTCCGCACTGGTGTTCTAGACCGAGACCTGCGCCTGGCGGGTGTTCTAGATCGTGATCGCCGCCTGGCAGGTGTTCTAGATCGAGACCTGCCCCGCCGAGCTGGTGTTCTAGAACGGGATCTGCCCCTAGTGGCTGGGGATCTAGAGTGTGATCTGCCTCGCCTTGCTGATCGAGACCTGCCTCGTCTCTGGGTATTTCTGCTCCTGGACCAGCCTGGTCGCTGTGGAGACCTAGAGCGGCCACGGCGCTGTGGGCTTCTAGATCTTCCCCACCTCTGTGCAGACCTAGACCTACGCCACTGAGGAGACCGGGACCGAGAATGACCTCTCTTGGTAGGGGTTCGAGACCGAGATCGCCTCTTAGTAGGTACAGGGCTACGGGACCTCCCCATCCTATGTGAAGGGGTATGAGAATGTGATTTATCCCGTTTTGCTCGGCCATGTGATCGATTCTTGGATGTGGGAGAAGAAGAAATCTCTCGGTGGGCCCCAGGAGCTGAAGCAGCTTTAGGACTTTCAGGGGAAGAGCTGGCATGCCGAGAAACTTTGGTAGGTTGAGGGGATGGGGGGCTGCTCTCTGAGGAAGAAGACTGGGGAGGTTTCTCAGGAGACTTAGGTGGTGACCGGCCCCGAGCTGGAGAGGCCTCAGATGGGGGGTTCACTGGCTCCTGACTTAAGGGAGTTGTTGCAAGGGGTTGTGGGGAACCGCCATGTTGCTCAGCAAGGAGCGGAGTGGGAGCAGGTGGTTCTGGGCCTGTGCTGCTCCTTTCCGGAGAGGGACTAAGTCGAGCTGCAGATTTCTATAAGTGGAAGAAAGAGTAGGAATAGGGATACATAAGCACCAATACTTCATATTACACTTACGATCCCAATACCCTTCCCAATGAAACTTCTGCACATTTCATCACATCGATTGTTTTCCTCACCATAGACAATCACATTCATTCAATAACAAAGAATCATATAACGCACAATGCAGAAAACCCTAAGATATAGATTATCTGTGACCTCAAGAATCTCCTAACTACAGAATAAACAAAATGCAAATAACACATGCATTACATTTAACAATAAATACCATTACAAAATGCTGTGAAAACAGAAAAAAATATTTTTTAGAAGATGAGGTTTCTAAAAATGAGTGGCAATTAACTTCATCCTTGAGGAGTAACTACATTAAATGAAAAAAACAGCACAAATGGGGTGGCACCTGTGGCTCATCGAGTAGGGAACCAGCCCCATATACCAAAGGAGGCAGGTTCAAACCCAACCTCAGCCGAACTGCAAAAACAGAAAAATAGCCGGGCATTGTGGTGGGTGCCTATAGTCCCAGCTACTTGGGAGGCTGAGGAAGACAATCGCCTATGCCCAGGAGCTGGAGGTTGCTGTAAGCTGTGTGATGCTACAGCACTCTACCGAGGGCAATAAAGTGAGACTCTGGCTCTACAGAAAACAAACAAACAAACAAACAACAATAGCACAAATGAAAGGCCAAGGTTTGAGAACATGATTCATGAAGAATAAAAAAGTAGAGCAAGAATGGTGAAGTGCAAAAAAAAAGAAAAATAATTATAAAAGCCTGTAGATACAATTCAAAAACATTATAGATATAGCATAATTAAGTTTCTGAAGTGACCCAACTTGTAATTTGGAAAGGTAGCCTTGGATGACATGAAAAACAGATGACAGAAGTTAAGAATTTACACTGTAATAGTTGAAGCAAGAAGAAACGATTAGGGCTTAAATTAGAAGAGAAGCTAGTAAAACAATAGGAAATGCTAAAAAAAAATTCCACTCGGACTGCTTGCACTTATGTAGTGGATCAAAAAAATTTTATGCTGGGTGTCATGGCTTACACCTGTAATCCTAGCAGCACTCTGGGAGGCCAAGGCAGGTGGATCATCTGAGCTCACAGGTTCAAGATCAGTCTAAGCCAGAACGAGACCTCATCTCTAAAAGTAACTATAGTGCCAGCTACTTGGAAGGAAGGTGCCTATAGGTGCCTGTAGTCCCAGCTACTTGGAAGACTGAAGCAAGAGAATCGCTTGAACCCAAGAGTTTGAGGTCACTGTGAGCTGTCGCACTCTACCGGGGGCGACAAAGTGAGACTGTCTCTAAAAAAAAGAAAAAGAAAAAAAAATTTTAGGCTCAGCGCCCGTAGCTCAGTGAGTAGAGCACTAGCCACATACACCAAGGCTGGCGGGTTCAAGCCCAGCCCAGGCCTACTAAACAATGACAACTGCAACCAAAAATAGCCAAGCATTACGGCATGTGCCAATAGTCTCAGCTACTCGGGAGGCTGAGGCAAGAGAATCAGTTAAACCTAAAGAGTTTGAGGTTGCTGTGAGCTATGACTCCACGGCACTCTACCAAGGGGCGACATAGTGACACTGTCTCAAAAAGAAAAGAAATAGAGAAATTTTAGTGAGCCATGACAAGTATCTAATGAATTAAACTAAAAGCATTATAAGTAGTAAAACTCAATGTAGTTTAAAACATTTATTCTAGTTTTGGGCGGCGCCTGTGGCTCAAAGCAGGAGGGCGCCGGCCCCATATGCTGGTTCAAACCCAGCCCCAGCCAAAAACTGCCCCCCCCCAAAAAAAGTTCTAGTTTCATCTATATATGTACATAAACAGTATAGTGATATAAAACAGTCAGTAGGGGGCCAGCCCCATATAACGAGGGTAGCAGGTTCAAACCCGGTCCCAGCCAAACTGCAACAAAAAATAGCCGGGCATTGTGTCGGGCGCCTGTGGTCCCAGCTACTCGGGAGGCTGAGGCAAGAGAATCGCCTAAGCCCAGGAATTGGAGATTGCTCTACTGAGGGCGATAAAGTGAGACTCTGTCTCTACAACAACAAAAAACCTATTAGTATCAGCCTGGCATGGGTGGTTCACACCTGTAATCCTAGCAGTCTGAGAGGTTGAGGTGGGTGGACTGCCTGAGCTCACAGGTTCAAGAGACCCTGTCTCTAAAAATTAGCTGGGCGTTGTGGTAGGTGCCTATAGTCCCAGCTACTAGGGAGGCTGAGACAAGAGAATCACTTGAGCCCAAAAGTTAAATATTGCTGTGAGGTATGATGCTACAGCACTCTACCAAGGGTGACAAAGTGAAACCCTGTCTCCAAAAACAACCCCCCCCTCAAAAAACCCTATTAGTATCAAATAGTTTAATTCTCAAAGCCACAATACTAAAGGATCTGCAGATACAAAAGAGAACTTTTGTATAACTCTCTCAAAAGAGAGTTATCAAGTTAACTGAGAAAGGAATGTAGAAAACAGAATTGAACTGATTTCTTAATAAGCTATATTACCTCCCCACTTCACGTCATACAGCTGTCCCAAATCCATACCCTTGCAATCCAACAAAATTGACAATTTGGAAACAGACCTCCTTCTTGTCTTTGTCTTCGTAAGGGCTGCTAGGCTGCTTTGTGGAGGGTTCTGGGCTGCAAGGCTGTTGTATATTGGTGGTACCTGGTTCAGTGGAAGGTGCATCTCCCTCCCCTCGATGCCCTGAAGCAGGGGAAGGACTTCGCCCAGTCAAGGCAGTTATATGGGTTTTAGCTGCAGCACTTCGAGACCTGAAGGAGTTAATTAAGGATGGGGAAAAGGAAGGAAATCAGCTCAAAGGGAGAATAGAAAACCCCCTCCCTGGCACCCATCCACCTTTCCTAACCGTGTAACCCTCTTCCAAAAAAACCTTCGTAGTCACATGATAAAAACCATTCAATGAAATGCATTCAGTCCACTTTGGTCCTTCTCTTCCCAATATAATCCCCAAAAATGTTCTCCCTCTACCCCTTTACTCACCTCCCCAAACATCCCCAAACCGTCCACCCAACCCATTCCCTACCCACTTCATTTACAACTCACCTCTGAGCCCACCTCCTTCAGGAAGCCTTCCCCGATTAAGGAAGCCAGGGTAAGGATTCCTTCCTCCCCCAGACACCACGAACAAACCACCCCCCCCCCTATTCTGGCAGTCCATATACATCAGAACGAAACAAAAAAATAACAAAAAAAAAACAAATAAAAACAAAAAAAAAAAGAGAAGGGGAAATGTATATGTCTGTCCATCCTGTTGCTTTAGCCTGTCAGCTCCTACAGGGCAGGGACCGTGTCTTCCGAATGGTCTGTGCAGCGCCTAGCACACCGTGGGCGCTCAATAAATATTAAATTGATTAACCCACCATTCCCTCTCCCTCCCTTCCTCCTGGACTACCCCTTACCGACTGCGGGATGTATCAGAGGAGGAAGCAGAGTCAGCAGAAGTTGAACGGTGGGCCCGGCGGCTCTTGGGGGCTGGTGTTGTACTTCGAGATCTAAAAGATGACCATGACCACAAATAAGGGTGCTGCCACACCTATACTAGATTCTCTTTACCAGTCCCTTAAACCCTTCACCAGTCTAAGACATGAGTGAATCTGTCCGCTCCATTCTAAGGTAGGATTTATCTACTTACTAATAAGCAAATTCCCTGCATATTCACTCACCGTTTTCGCTTCTTGTCCTTAGATTTGCGTTTGCTCTTTGGAGTGGGAGACCTGGAATGTAAGGCAAAGTTGTTAAAAATAACAAATTTTTCATCTTTTTTAATTTTCGGGAGGTGGGGCACAGATTGTCACTTTGTTGCCCTCAGTAGAGTGCTGTGGTGTCATAGCTCACAGCAACCTCAAACTCTTGGGCTCAAGCGATTCTCTTGCCTCAGCCTCCCAAGTAGCTGGGGCTACAGGTGCCAGCCACAATGCCCGGCCATTTTTTGGTTGCAGCCACCATTGTTGTTTGGCGGGCCCAGGCTGGATTCGAACCTGCCAGCTCAGGTGTACATGGCTGGTGCCTTAGCCCATTGAGCCACAGGCGCTGAGCCATAGCTCAGCTATTTTTTGAGATGGGGTCTCGCTCTGGCTCAGGATGGTCTCAAACCCATGATTAGGTAATCTGCCCACCTCAGCCTCCCAGAGTGCCAGGATTACAGGCGTGAGCCATGGCACCCGACCCTGAGAAGTGTTATTAAGAAATTGAGCTTTACTACAAGAAAGAGAAACTTCCCAAAAGCCAAGAACAAGCAAGGCCATCAAGCAATAACTCATCACTCCCACATCAGACTATGTCTCCTACGAGACAAAGAGCTCTTTCTTACCTATGCTTACGTTTCTTGGACTCAGATTCAGACCTGTTGGGGAAAAAAAAGAAAAAAACATAAACATCTGTGCCTGAACTCAGCAAGCCTTCTTCAATCACTCCAAGGAGTCCCACATCATACCTGTGCTTCTTCTTCTTTGAGCTCTTCTTTCTCTCCCGGCGAGGAGAACTGCTCTCTGACCTGCTAAAAATGAGTTCAGAAGCAAGATTACTCTGTTTAGCTTCTTCCTGGGCCTTCTTCCTTACAATCCACCCTTTAAAAAGGTATTTAAAACCTGAACATTTTAACAGCATCAGTGCCCCAGAACCATTTCTTTACTCTTTATAAAGTACATGTAACTGCTAAATCAACAAACCTCAAGATCAAAAACAAAATTCCAGAAAAGTAAAAGGCTGCTGACCAGTTCTTAATTGGGAGAACTGCAAACTTAACCTATCTCCAATGACAAACACATATCATCTGTCCCAACTGAGACCAAAACTCTCTCCTCCCTAACAGCTACCTCTTGCTTTCTAGAAGCAAAAATTCTCAATTCCTAAAGAGGAAGTACACCACAAAATTGGTCCTCTGGCTACTAGAGGAACTTTCTAACCAACTTACCGCCCTCTATCTTTCTTCTTTTTCTTCTTCTTTTGCTTTGGGGTTGGTGAGCGAGAACTGCTGGACTCCCGAACAAGGCTGGGGAAGGAGAAAAAGTGGAGACAGGTGCTAAGACAAACTTTCTTAGACATTTCAACTTCAGAACAAAAGTCTGGAGAGTTTGAGAAAAACCTGTCTACAAAAAAAAAAAAAAAAAAAAACACAACCGAGCGCACATAAGGAGGATGTTTAGAATCAGAAAAAGCAGCTTGAAGTGTGTACCTGTAAGGTTTGGGAGGCTCAGGAGCTGGCTGTTTAGCTTCTCGAGCACGACGCTGAGGATCAAAAGAACTGCCATCCACATAAGAATCACTGATGCCAAAGGCAGCACGGAGTCGTTCATTCTTCTTCTCATTCAATTCTGCCAACTGGTGAGTCTCAGTTACCCTAAAGGAAAAAAGAGCAGAAGTCTGAAGGAATCCAAGAGCAAAGGGACTAGCCATAATCAGAATACAATTATAAGCAGGAGCCAAATAAGGCATGGGGAAAGACGACGAGGCAGGGAGAAGTTCCAGGTAAGGAGAAAGGACAGCAGCAGCAGCACCAACAGCAGCAGCAGAGTCCAAAGGAACCAAGGGAGAGTTCAACACTCACGCTGGCCTCTGCCCTGGGGTGTCTTCCTTGCCCCCAGGGTTAACATCCTTCTCCAGCAACATGAGTCGAAAGGTCGCCACTTTTTCCTGAATTTGCTGTTCCTCGTACCTGAAGAACAAATCCCTTCAGGGTTAGAGCTTAGCAGGACACTTTCCCAGACCCAGGTAAATATTCCCCTCATTCCCAACAGGGTCTCTTCCCTCTCCATACACACAAAGAACTTTTCACTCACTGTCACCCAAAGTCCCTCCTTTTCAGTCCTTCTGATCTTAATCATCTCCCTTCTACTTACTATACCCTCTAGAACAGTGGATTTTAAACAAGCTACACTTCAGGGGCCAAAAGAAGAAAGTTAAGCAGGCAGAGTTCCAAGTACTTCTCCCCAACTTCAACAAGAACAGGTCTTTTACTTCCTGGGATTCCAAAGTAAGGTATATTGTATTTATAAGAATTATCGATGCTGAAGTTTGAAAACCACTGCTCTAAAAGGTTTTCTGCCTGATGTGTTCCTTCTCCAAAATTTCACATCCCTACCCAGCCCATAACTACCTCTTATCCAAATACTATCCCAATTCCTGGCTTCCTGCCTTTGCTATTTTCCAAGGTCTCAATCCTTAAATCCATTTATCTTCTCTTCTACCAATGACAACACCTGTTTACTATGGAGCTCTTCTCCTACCTGGTCTCTGCTCTGTTTCTCCCTGAAAGCACATTTTTGGTCCTCAATGGGCCCCCTTCCCTATGTGCCTTCATCTGAGTAATTCAGTCCCTCAGGCTCCCATCTATGCCCCAGACACACAGTTTCCTTATCTCCCACTTTGCACTGTCCTTTAACTCTTTCCAATTCTCTAGCTCATTCTCTACCTCCTCCCCTACCACAACTCCTCTCCAGGCCTCTTTGAACCAGACCTAAGCTAATACCCCCACCTAACACCCCCAGCTTTGCACTCGCTCAGTGCTTAGCTCTTCCCCAGCCCTCCCCTCACCCCTGCTCTTCCATCATCTCCTCCAGCTCGAGGCATCGCAGCTCCACGCGCCGCTTGCGCTCGTGGTCCAGGATGTCAGGATTAGGCCGCTTCACCAGGGCAGCCTCCAGGCGCCGCAGTTCCTCCTCTCCCTTGTAGTCAGGCCGCTCACCCCGGCGGCCTCGCACCAGGGACAGGTTGCGCTGGACGTAGCCGTTGGTGCCGCTGCCCCGGGGCGTCGGCAGCCCGATCCCGTTGTACATGGCCCCGTGCCCGGGGGAGGGGGCACCACCACTCCTGAGGGGGAGCGGGGAGACACGGGTCAGGCCCCTTGCCCCAAACTAACCACTTAACCACCACCCAAGTCCCTGCTCTTTCATCCCTATTTCAACATTTATCTTCACACTAAATCTCCTTTGACTAAATGCTCCATCATCCTCCTGCTTGCCCAACAGAACCCCTTCTTCATCCTTCCTACACTGCTTCCTTTCCACCAAATCACACTCCAATTCTTATATAGCCTTTTTCTTTTTCCTTAATGCTCTCACACAGAATTCTAAATCACTTCCTGCTCCTACATTTTCTCCTTTTTCATCTTAGGCAAGCAACGATCCTGCTTCTATCAAATCTCTCCACAATGTCCCTTTATTCTCCTCCGGCCCCAAAATGCACAAGTGGTGTCTTTACCAACTACTCTAATTCCTAACCTCTGATCACCAACTAAGGCCTGCAAACAGGGCACAAAAAGCACCAGACATAGATCTGTGGCACCCCAGGGCCTATAATCCGTGTCCAGAGATTCTTCCAAGAACTTACGTAAGGACTTCAGACTGCTCTATATAAATGCAAAATGAACTAAACAGCCCCTTACTATCTAAACAGGTGGACTAGAAGGTTAAGATAAATCAAAACTGTCCTGTGCAGCCTCACATCCAAACTAAAGGCCAGCATGCACATCAGAAACACATATGAACCTTGGATACATAATCTTAAACTTTACTTCCCAGGTAAGGAGCCATTTCCTTGATTCTATATATTGAAAGATCCTACCTAATCCTTCAATTTCCTTCCCAATGGGAGCTCCTGTTAAATATTACCTGTTTTCAACTCAAAGTTCTATTTAAGCACATCAAACCAGTCTCCTGTGTTCTAACTGTTCCCATACCTTCTCTATATACTTTGCCAAAAACTTATCTATGAAAACCCTCACTATTAATTGGTTGGCTATCCCTACCAATCCCCTTTATTGCACTTCCTCATTTTTCTCTCTCAGCTCTGCCTTACCCCTGTCCCTGTCCTATGTTAATCCCAGGCCTCCTACCATGTTCTATCCTCTCAACTTGTCCCAACCCCAGCTGACTCTGAAGAACAGTCAAGCTCCTGTTTTTCTAGTTAAATTCCTTCACTACACATATTCTATTCCTTTCTCCTCCAATATGTATTCTATTTATTTCTTCAATCCATCCTCTCCAAGATAGTTTCAGAGCATAAATAAATGTGTGAGGAAAAAATACCTAGAAAAACCCCAAGGAAGAAGTAAAGTGGAGGAATCAAAGCAAATGGAAAAGACAAGACTTGGACTGAAGAGAAGGCCACATCTTGAAAATTCCAGAGTAATTATGCTAACCCCTGGGAAAATGTACTAATGTGCACTGAGAAAGAAAAAAACTAAGAGAAAGTATGAGAGGTCAAATGGAAAAGAGTTAGACTAGATTCAGAACAGTTTACAACCCCCAACTCTTCTCATCCCAGTCTCGAAGAATGGGTTCCTACCCAACCCAGTGGCAGACTCAAGAGAGAATTGAAACAGAAAAGATTATGCCAGAGTGACAGACAGGCTAAGTCTAAGAAAAGCAAGTGGAAATTTAAAAACCTCGTTATAACTGAAGAGATCAGTTTCTCTATCTTCTAATCCTGACTTTCATTTTCTGTCAACCTTTCGCAAACTAAAACCCAGGTCCTTCTTTGCCTTTCCATACCCCACCTAATTTTTGCTTCTCTTGCAGAATGTTTCTGACCTACAATTAACTCTTCAGCTTAACCACTCACCCACACTTCCACACCACTTCACACAAAAATCCTCCCGCTATGGAAAGAAAATCAGTAGCTGCTAAGCAAAGAATATTTAAACGTTCTGAAGAACGTTTAGGAAACAAGCTGAAAGAGAAATAAAAGACACCACAGCATCTAAGGGAGTGCTCGAGACACTAAAAAGACAAACATTAACACACAAAGCATCAAAACCAGAGTTTACAAATAGGGATTCTTAAAAAGGGGGCCAGACACTAGATATGAAAGCTACCCAAAGTAAAAGCAAAAATAATTAAGCTGCAAAGGAAAACAAAAGACAATTTCTCCTGTTGGAAAATTATAACAATGCCAACTTGTTTAGTAAGGCGATAGAATTATCTTGAAATTTAATATTAAGACACTCAGAAAAGGAAAGAGCACCAAAAAGGAGAAAAGGGTTATCCGAAAAAATGAACAGAAGGTTAACACGGGAGCACTGTAGTAAACGGGTGGACACATGGAACCCAGAAAGCAAATGATAGCTCTCGAAAAGCCCTAAGCCCACGCACTTAGGAAGATAACAAAACTAACTCTGAATTTTTGAACAAGACAAACGTAAAAGAAGCTAGGAGGAAATCCTTATTTGGCTCACAAGTGTTGTTTGCCAAATAATGCCTGAAATAGAAATCCAGAACAATTAAACCGAGTCCGGCATCTCTCCCCCAACGACGGCCTCCAAAAGACTCCCTCCCTTTAACACAAATTGTGGGAAGATGTTCAAAAAGTGGAAGAAGAGAAGAGAACACAGTCTACCTCACATCCATAACCTAAACGCTAAGTTCTTTTTTAATCTCTGAGAATCAGGGCTCCCCCCTCATACTGAGAGACGAGAGCCGTCTAGCTCAAGGCCCTGGAAGGGCCGCCGAGGCCTATTTTTGGCCTCGAGGGATGGGGGAGGGGGCCGCGCGGCGCCCCGCAGCCTGGGAAGCCCAACGCCGGAGAGACTCGCCGGGAAGAGGAATCAGGCGCGGGGGAAACGATCCGAAAGCAGGCCGCTCGCTACCGCCCCTACCTCGCTACTTAAAGGGCAAAAGACGACAACTGCGAAAGGGCCACCTCGACCGCACGTGTCGGGGGGGAAGACCAGAAAGCGAATCACTCGCAGCCCAGTCGCCAAGGGCACGCAGGAACCCGAGAGCCGGCGGCTGCGCTCGCCGTTGCCATGGGGGAGGGGCGGGGGGAGGCGAAGCCCGCGCGCCACAGGAACGGCGAGAAGGGGGAGGGGAGGCAGGCAAGCGAGGGCGTCCGCGCCAGCAAAGGGCGGCGAGCGCGCGTGCGCGCGGAGGCCTAGACCGTTCTCCGCGCGCTTTGGCCTCGCGCCGGGGCCGCCGCCCCTCCCCCACCCGGCTCGCTCGCGCCCTCACCCTCTCACCCGCCGCCGCCGCCTCTGCCCGCCGCTGCCGAGGGGTAGAGGTCTTGCCGCTGCCGGTACTCGAGTTCCCGAGTCCCTCGGGGCCTGGAGCCGCCGCCTCGCCTCGCCGGTCCGCCTGCCTCAGCCGACGCCGACGCCTCCTCGCTTCCTCAGGGGCCGCAGCAGGCTCCGACTGCGCCACTCGCACCCAGCCTGGGCCGCGTTGCACGTCAGCACGACTAAGTGCGTCAGCACGCAACCGCGCGCGTCGCAGGGCAAGCCGGGAACCGTAGTACGCCCCGTGACTTTGTGCGCAGGCGCCAAAACCACTCCGGAAAGTACAGTTTCTTACGGCGCAAGGGAGGATCTACTCCCTTGTCCGAAGGACTAAGAGTTCCGTCGACCAGTGCGAAGAAGGGCGCGGGAGCAGCCCGAATCCACAACGTATTTGTGAGGCCTTCCGCTAGGGATAGAGGGCGGAGGGGCCTACCACGGCTTTCAGCGGCGCGCGACCGCGTCTCGCCCTGCCGCCTTCGACCAGAGCGTTCTGGGAGTTGTAGTTCTGGCGCGTCGTGGAGTCTGTGGTTATGGCCTTGGGCGCGGCAGCCATTTTGTCTCCCCTTGTTGGCCTGCGATGGCGTAAGTGCCGAGGTGCTGCCACTTTTGTGGGCTTCCCGGGCACGCCTGTGGCCGCACACAACAATCGGCTTAACACATCGGGGAGAAGGCTCGGCGCCTGTAGCTCAAGTGGCTAAGGTGCCAGCCACATACACCAGAGCTGGCGGGTTAGAATCCAGCCAAACAACAATGACAACTGCAACCAAAAAACAGCCGGGCGTTGTGGCGGGCGCCTGTAGTCGCAGCTACGCGGGAGGCCGAGGCAAGAGACTCGCTTAAGCCCAGGAGTTGGAGGTTGCTGTGAGCTGTGATGCGACAGCACTCTACACAGGGCAACAGCTTGAGGCTCTGTCTCAAAAAAAAGAAACAAAAAATATGTATATTGGGAGTCCTGTACTTCACAGGGTCCTATCAATAGCAACAGGTCCAAAAAATAAGGTGTCACCTTCCTCCCTAAATGTGCTCATCCTGTCATTCCCTGCTGGATACGTTGTATCACCATCCAAGCCAGAAGGTTGGGGCAGCTGCTGGTTTTGTTTTCTTGTTTCTTGTCTGTCTAACTTTTCTTTTAATTAAATCATGGCTGTGTACATTAATGCAATTATGGGGTGCAATGTGCTGGTTTTATATACAATTTGAAATACTTTCATCAAACTGGTTAACAGAGCCTTCACCTCATTTTCTTAGTTATTGTGTTAAGACATTTATCTTCTACACAGTCAGCCACTCCTTATCAGTCCAGACCCTACAACTTCTCGCTCAGTCACACCTGTCCCTAGACCAATACCACAGCCTTCTCTCCAGCCTCTTGTCCTCTGGGCTTCTCTTCCAGGTTTCACATGGCCTCCAGCATGATTTTTAAATTTCCCTTTGAAACTTTATTTGTATTACAAAGTGTAGTGGGTTAAATAGTGGTGCCCTCAAACTTCCACGTCTACCGTCCACCGGACTTTCAGACGACAACTTTACAATAGCATGGTGGGTTACACCTGTAATCCTAGCATTCTGGGAGGCAGAGGCAGGTGGATTGCCTGAGCTCAGGAGTTGGAGACCAGCCTGAGCAAGAGCTAGACCGTCTCTCTTTTTTTTTTTTTTTCTTTTTTTGCAGTTTTTGGCTGGGGCTGGGTTTGAACCCACCACCTCTGGCACATGGGGCTGATGCCTTACTATTTGAGCCACAGGTGCCGCCTGAGACCCTGTCTCTTTAAAAAAAAAAAAAAAAAAAGTAAGTGGGTGGCGCCTGTGGCTCAGTGAGTAAGGCCCTGGCCCCATATACGGAGGGTGGCGGGTTCAAACATGGACCAGCCAAACTACAATTGCAGCAACAACAACAAAATAGCCGGGCATTGTGGCGGGCGCCTGCAGTCCCAGCTACTTGGGAGGCGGAGGCAGGAGACTCGCTTGAGCCCAGGAATTGGAGGTTGCTGGGAGCTGTGATGCCACAGCTCTCTATCCAAAGTGACAGCTTGAGGCTCTGTCTCAAAAAATAAATAAATAAATAAAATAATTTCTGGGGTGGCACCTGTGGCTCAGTAATTAGGGTGCCGGCCCCATATACCAAGGGTGGCAGGTTCAACCCGGCCTGGCGGAACTGCAAAACAAAAAAATAGCCAGGCGTTGTCGCGGGCACCTATAGTCCCAGCTACTCGGGAGGCTGAGGCAAGAGAATGACCTAAGCCCAAGAGCTGGAGGTTGCTGTGAGCTGTGTGACGCCACAGCACTCCACCGAGGGCAATAAAGTGAGACTGTCTCTACAAAAAAAAAAAAAATGATAATAATTTCTTGAAAAAAAGCACATAAAAAGTCATTGGACAAAACCCATAGCTGGTAAATTATAGAGTAATAGGCTGGGTGTGGTGGCTCATACTTGTAATCCTAGCACTTGGGAAGCCAAAGCAGGTTTGCTTGAGCTCAGGACTTTGAGACCATCGTGAACAAGAGTGAGATCCCATCACTACCAAAAAGAGATGGGATGCCTGCTGTGGTGGCTAATTATTATTATTATTATTTTTTTTTTTTTTTTTGGCCAGGGCAGGGTTTGAACCCACCACCTCTGGTATAAGGGGCCGGTGCCCTACTCCTTTACAGGTGCCTGTAATCCCAGCAACTGAGCAGGTTGAGGCAAGAAATCACTGGAACATAGAAGTTTGAGCTGTGATGATGCCACTGCACTTCGGCCCAAGAGACAGAGCAAGACCCTGTTTGAAAAAAACAGAGAGTAATAAAAAATCTAAAATAAGGAGTGAAACTCCCCAGACCGATGCACACTTCAGCCTGGCAGTGTAGTGTCCCTGGGGTGACTACAGAAGTGGCTTCAGAGGAGGCCTCCACAGAGTGAGGCTGCAGGGCTGAGGGGCCCACCATGCCATTGCACAACTTCATGATATGAAAAAAAAGGGAAAACCTAAATGCCCAGCTATAGAAAATGAGTTTAGTTAATTGTGAAATCCGGCCCACCTGCATGATGGATTTAACCAATGAATTACTGAATAAAAAGAAACTGTATTCTGGTTTTCTCTGGTGTCAGGCAGGCCGTGTTGTCATTAGAGATGGGGGCATGGATGACAGATGGGTTCAGGCAGGACTCAGATGTCCTGACCTTATCCTTGCTCTTTCTCCGGCAGCCTGTCACCCACATTCACTCAGTGCTGCACTGCAAGGTGGTTGAAACCTTTTATGACCCACGTTGGTTCATAGAGCAGGATACAATCCACTGCCCTGGAGTGTGGGCAGCGCTTGGCACCGCACACGCCCTGAAACAGCCACACCTGTCATTATCTGTGCATGGGTTAGAAGGCTATAGGCTTAGCTCTCTGTGGGCAGGTCTTTCTTTATTCTCTTTGTCTCCAGTCAGAGCTGCTGTTCCCAATACACCAATACCCACATATGGGAGTAGTGAGATGATCATTCTGTCATTTGTGACTTTTGACTTTGAGTTATGCTTGGGAAGCCTTCCCCAGCCCAAGCCTTGACAGGAATTTATCCAGATCTTCCCCCGGCATCTTTCTGGTCTCTGTTTACTCTCAATCTTTGATCTGTTGGATAGTGCCCTGCTAAAGTATGAGGAATGGGACCAGGGTTTTTCAAACACTGCCTGGCTGTCCCATCACCTGGAGGAGCTTCTGGCTGCTCATGGGACTACCATGGGCCTTAATGATGGAGGAGTCAGGGGGATGAGAAGACTTGGGAAGGAGCCCCCTGGGAGGGCAGACTTCCATCTCAGGCTTGCAGGGTCAACAGGAGGGATGAAGACCCTCAGGATGGGGCCCTCCAAGGGACAGATCATGGTCTAGACACCCAGAGTGCTGGGGCTGAGGTACCCTAGCTGAGAGGGTGCAGCTAGCAGTATGCTCTCTGCTTGGCATGCCTTGGCCCCTGCAGATATGTTGATGACAGAATCCTGAAGCCCCAGCAGAGGGCCCAGTTGTCCTGTAAGGCATCACCACAGCCTGACCCGGAGAAGCAGAGCCTCTTCTAGGATTGAATTGACTGGAAAACTTTTTAGGAAGTTTAATATTTCCTAAGTAAGTTACACCATTACAGTTGAATCATTTCCTCCCTCCTCCCATCACTTCTCAGCCTTTTGGCTAAGATCAAGTGTCATTTCCTCCCTCCTAACAAAGCCATCCCATCCCTCCCAAGTGTTAGTACCAAAAAGCTCTTGAATGAGGATGAATCGCCAACAAAGACAAAGTCTTACTTCCACTCTCATGGGAAAGACCTCTCAGGACCTCTCAGCCTCCATTACCCTGCTGGGGTCCCTGGCCTGCTGGGAGCCATGTTGGGCACTCGGGGGGATCCCAACCCCCAGAGCCTGAAGCCCCCACTGCAGCATATGCAGCTGTCACTGTGAACACTCCCATGCCAGTCCTGCTCGGAGCACCTCTGCATCCCACCAGGTTCTCCCCCACAGCTCAGGGGTAGAAGGTACCTCCCAATGGTCTATGGGAGGCAGGACTCAGAGGGGCTGAGTGTCAGGTCACCCTGGTTTGAGAGCCAACATTCATTGCATGTTGCACGAGCTTTAGACATAGAGTCTGAGAATGCTTGGAGAAAGGCATACATTATCTCACATCCCAAGTGGCAGACTGGGAAAATGAAGCAATTCTCTAGCTTCCTCAGAAGGCTTTTATTGATTTCTAACAAAAGCACATATGCAAAATGCAAAAATGCTAAAACATAGGGTTAAAAGAATCCCAAATCAGCCACATACACCAGAGCTGGCGGGTTCAAGTCCAGCCTGGGCCTGCCAGGCAGCAATGACAACTACAACCAGGAAATGGCTGGGTGTTGTGGTGGGCGCCTGTAGTCTCGGCTACTTAGGAGGCTGAGGCAAGAGAATCTCTTAAGCCCAGGAATTGGAGGTTGCTGTGAGCTGGGATGCCACAGCGCTCAATCCAGGGCGACAGCGTGAGGCTTGTCTCAGTCTGGCCAAGTCTTATCCTTGGGCCCCTGAATATCCAGCCTGGTCACCAGGTGAGGTTCCTAAGATTTTCCCTTCCTGCTACTCTTGGCCTGAAAGGGAGCAGTGGGACCCCCAGCCCTGAGCCCTAGGAAGCCAGACCCTGACCCTTTCTGCTGGTCCCCTATAGGGTCTGTCCCCAGGAGGCCCCACAGTCACTGCCTCCCTGGAACAAGTCTCACCTCCTTCATCCACGAAGCCTCCCAGCGCTGGTGGCCCAGACCCTGAGCTCCCAGGGGACAGCTCTTCTGCCAAAAATGGCA
Organism: Perodicticus potto; assembly: GCA_963574655.1. Lineage (NCBI taxonomy): Eukaryota > Metazoa > Chordata > Mammalia > Primates > Lorisidae > Perodicticus > Perodicticus potto. Next base: position 26,295 of record CAUYRH010168738.1, read on the forward strand.
GCTCCAGAGATTATAATGAGTCTGTCTCAAAAAAAAAAAAGAAGAAGAAGAAGAATCCCAAATCCTCAATAAGATTGGATAGAGAGGAAGGCTGGGTAAGCCAGAATATAGAGTAGGGGGTTGCTAACAGACAATTTATAGTGTATTTAGAAAGGGGGAGGGGAAACCCAGTTTCATCCCTGCAGGGGAAGTAAACCAGGTTCCCTAATCTAACTGTAGATCAGGAGTTCAAAGGATTCGGCTTTGTTAAAAGGCTTAGTCCTGCCCCACCTGCTTTTTTTTTTTTTTTGAAACAGAGTCTCCCTTTGTTGTGGTAGCCTCATAGCTCAGAGCAACCTCAGACTCCTGGGCTCAAGCGATTCTCTTGCCTCAGCCTCCCAAGCAGCTGGGACTACAGGTACCTGCCAAAATGCCAGCTATTTTCTTGTTCGTTTGTTTGTTTCAAAATGCCCGGTATTTTTACAGACAGGGTCTGGCTCTTGCTCAGGCTGGTCTCAAACCTATGAGCTCAGTCAATCCGCAACCCCGGCCTCCTAGAGTGCTAGGTTTACAGGCGTGGGCCACCATGGCCTCTGCCCCACCTGTTGACTCTCAGAGCACAGGGATAGTTCCTTCTATGGGGACGCCTCAGGGTTCTTTTCATCTTTGATCTTGATGAGCCCCTAGGGATTGTCTTGCAGGCTTTCCCCTGCATATCCCTGGATTGAGGCAGGGCAACTTGCTGAGATGTCAACCTGTCTACATCCTAAGGCCACCAGCTGGTCACTGCAGAGGGCAGAGCAGGTTGGGGTCAAGCCGAGGCCTGTTCTCAGTGAAATGTGGGGCCATCTCAAGGGTCCTTTCCTCCCCATCTCATATCTGTCCAGCTCTGGGGCCACGTGGGCCCCACCCCAATGGCATCTTTGTAAGAATTAGATAATGGTACCCCCCAACCCCAGCCATCCTGGCCCCTGGCTAAGGCCCACAACAGAACCCTTCGGGGCCTGGTCTGGACCTGCACCTGCTAGGCCCAGGCCTGGTATCCTCCTGGGGTAGACATTCCTCCCTGATTTCTGCCTCCTTGGTCTGAGGATTCTGCATATTCACCATCCGCCTCAGGTCAGGCCAGGAAGGTGGAGGCCAATGTCCCCAGGCAGCTGAAATGTCTGTTTTGACACAGTAGCCCCAGGGCTTATGGCCAGACTTGTTGTGTGAGTGTTGTAGGAAGAGAGGCCCAGTGGAGAGAAAGAGGACCCAAACACCATGTTTGTAAGAGGAAGGGCTTTATAGTGTTGATGCCAGCTGGAAGTCCCCTTAAAACTCCAGCCAGTGGAGCAAACGGCATAGAAGAAAGAAACGGCCATGTTCCCTGACTGGCTTGGTCTTTCCCTTTTTATCTCCTGTCAAAAAGTTCTAACCAACTCAGTGCCCATAGCTCAGTGATTAGGGCGCTGGCCACATGCACCGGGGCGAGTGGGTTCAAACCCAGCCGGGACCTGCTAAACAAATAAAAAAAAATAGCTGGGCATTGTGGTGGGCACTTGTAGTCCCAGCTACTTGGGAGGCTGAGGCAAGAGAATTGCTTGAGCCCAAGAGTTTGAGGTTACTGTGAGCTTTGACACCAAGGCACTCTACTGGGGGGTGACAAAGCAAGACTCTGGTCTCAAAAAAAAAAAGTTTCAACCCACAGGTACGTTTCTTTTTTTTCTTTTTTGTAGAGTGCCGAGGCGTCACACAGCTCACAGCAACCCCCAACTCCTGGGTTTAGGTGATTCTCTTGCCTCAGCTTCCCGAGTAGCTGGGACCACAGATGCCCGCTACAACGCCCGGCTATTTACGCAGGTACCTTTCTCATTGGTCAGTTTGAATCAAGCGGGAGATATTGTTCCAGCCCCCACAGAACTACAGGATTTCACAGAAGTGGAAATTTCCAGGTTCCAGGAAGTTAAGTCTACAAATTCCTAAGAGGTAAGTCCATGGAGAGGACCCTGCAGGTGTATCCTTGTGGTCTCCTTGAGAAGTCCTCTGTTCTCCTAGACTTCACCCTTCCCGGGTATCCTCACTCATGAGGGGTGGCCACTGGGTCACCTTTTGCTTCCCAAAAGCATCAGCAGGAGGCTGCCTCCACTGTGAAACTTACATGGCAGAAGCTGTGGTGGCAAGAAGGAAGGTGGCTTTGTCCGAACTCTAGGGCTTGTGGGCTCCCTGTGCCTTACTTTCCTTTTATCTTTTATTTTTATTTATTTATTTATTTTTTGAGACAAAGTCTCACTATGTTGCCCTCGGTAGAGTGTCACGGCTCACAGCAACCTCCAATTCTTGGGCTCAAGTGATTCTCTTGCCTCAGCCTCCCAAGCAGCTGGGACTACAGGCGCCCGCCACAATGCCCGGCTATTTTTTTTTTTTTCTTTTTTAGAGACAGAGTCTCACTTTATCGCCCTCGGTAGAGTGCCGTGGCGTCACAGCTCACAGAAACCTCCAGCTCCTGGGCTTAGGAGATTCTCTTGCCTCAGCCTCCCGAGTAGCTGGGACTACAGGCGCCTGCCACAACGCCCGGCTATTTTTATGTTTTGCAGTTTGGCCAAGGCCGGGTTTGAACCCGCCACCTTCGGTATATGGGGCCGGCGCCCTATGCATGAGCCACAGGTGCCGCCCCTGCCCAGCCATTTTTTGGTTGTAGTTGTCATTGTTGTTTGGCAGGCCCAGGCTGGGCTCGAACCTGCCAGATCTGGTGTATGTGGCTGGCACCCTAGCCACTGAGCTACAGGCGCCAAGCCTGTGCCAGAGCTTGTCTCAGTCTGGCCAGGTCTTATCCTTGGGCCCCTGAATATCCAGCCTGGTCACCAGGTGAGGTTCCTAAGATTTTCCCTTCCTGCTACTCTTGGCCTGAAAGGGAGCAGTGGGACCCCCAGCCCTGAGCCCTGGGAAGCCAGATCCTGACCCCTTCTGCTGGTCCCCTATAGGGTCTGTCCCCAGGAGGCCCCACAGTCACTGCCTCCCTGGAACAAGTCTCACCTCCTTCATCCACGAAGCCTCCCAGCACTGGTGGCCCAGACTCTGAGCTCCCAGGGGACAGAAAAATGGCAGCTCCAGATACTATAATATGTCTGGGGAGAGTGCTGCAGACCCTGTGGCAGTGATGGGATTCAGGAGCTGAGCCTGAAGCAGTGTCGATGCAAGCTGGAGGTCCTCTTAAAACTCTTGAGAGGTGGCTCGGCACCTGTAGCTCAAGCGGCTAAGGCGACAGCCAAGTACACCTGAGCTGGCGGATTCAAATCCAGCCTGGGCCCACCAGACAAAACAATGACAGCTGCAACCAAAAAATGGCCGGGAGTTGTGGCAGGTGCCTGTAGTACCAGCTCCTTAGGAGGCGGAGGCAGGAGACTCGCTTAAGCCTAGGAATTGGAGGTTGCTGTGAGCTGTGATGCCACGGCACTCTATCCAGGGTGACAGCTTGAGGCTCTGTCTCAAAAAACAAAACAAAAAAAACTCCTGAGAGGCAAGGCCAGCTCGGTGGCTCACACCTGTAATCCTAGCACTCTGGGAGGCCGAGGCAGGTGGATAGATTGAACTTGTGAGTTTAAGACCAGCCTGAGCAAGAGTGAGACCCTTTCTCTTGAGTCCAGGAGTTTGAGGTTGCTGTGAGCTGTGATACCTTAGCACTCTCCAAGGCTGAGAAAGTGAGACTGTATCTCAAAACAATAAAAACAGCAAAAAAACTCCTGAGCAGTGACACCGTAGCTGCACTTGCCCCTGCAATCCAGAGCTCCATATAGTTTCTTCCTCCCCGTCCTGGGGCTACTTTTCCCTCTCAGCCTCAGTTGCCCCAAGTCCTTAATTGTCTCAGAAACCAGGAGTACTCTTTTTTTTTTTTTTTTGAGACAGAGTCTCACTCTGTAGCCCTTGTTAGAGTGCTATGGTGTCACAGCTCACAGCAACCTCCAACTCTTGGGCTTAAGCGATTCTCTTGCCTCAGCCTCCCAAGTAGCTTGGATTACAGGAGTCCACCACAACACCCGGGTATTTTTGTTGCAGTTGCCACTGCTGTTTTAGTTGGCTGGGGCTGGGTTTGAACCCGCCATCCTCGGTATATGGGACCAGCGCCCTACCCACTGCCGCCCATAGAAACCAGGAGTACTCTTAACTGCTTTTGTCTCAAAACAGGTGAAAAATAAATAAAATGAAATTAATCCTGGCTCCACGCCCATAGCTCAGTTGTTAGGGGGCCAGCCACATACACCGGGGCTAGCGGATTTGAACCCAGCTCAGGCCTGCTAAACAATAATAACTACAATAACAACAGCAAAAATGGCCAGGTGTTGTGGCAGGTGCCTGTAGTCCCAGCAACTTGGGAGGCTGAGGCAAGAGAATCACTTGAGTCCAAGAATTTGAAGTTGCTATTATGAGGTGTGATGCCACAGCACTCTACTGAGGGCAACGCCATAGTGAGACTCTGTCTCAAAAAAAAAGAAAGAAAAGGGCGGTGCCTGTGGCTCAAAGGAGTAGGGCGCCAGCCCATATGCCTGAGGTGGTAGGTTCAAACCCAACCCCGTCCAAAAATAGCAAAAAAAGAAAAAAAGACATTAATCTTGATCCTGGGCTTGGTGCCTGTAGCTCAGCAGCTAGGGTGCCAGCCACATACACCAGAGCTGGTGGGTTTGAATCCAGCCTGGGCCTGCCAGACTACAATGACAACTACAACCAAAAAATAGGTAGGCATTGTGGCAGGAGCCAGTAATCCCAGCTACTAGGGAGGCTGAGGCAAGAGAATTACTTAAGCCCAAGAGTTGGAGGTTCTTGTGAGCTATGAGGCCACAGCGCTCTACCCAGGGCAATAGCTTGAGACTCTGTCTCAAATAAATAAATAAATAATAATCTTGGCTCGGCGTCTGTGGCTCAATGGGCTAAGGTGCCAGCCACGTACACCTGAGCTGGCAGGTTCGAATCCAGCCCGGGCCCGCCAAACAACAATGATAGCTGCAACCAAAAAATGGCCGGGCATTGTGGCGGGCCCCTGTAGTCCCAGCTGCTTGGGAGGAGGATGCAGGAGACTCGCTTGAGCCCAGGAGTTGGAGGTTGCTGTGAGCTGTGATGCCACAGCACTCTATCCGGGGTGACAGCTTGAGGCTCTGTCTCAAAAAAATAATAATAATAATCTTGATCCTGATAACGTCAGAACAAAGTTCAGAGGTAGCTCATGTCACGTGCTTTCAGAGAAACCACTGGTTTTCTAAATCTACCCACTGGGGCAGGGCTTAGGATAAGGAGGAAAAAGCTGTATTAAGCTCCCTCCTGCCCTGACACAGCTAGAGACAGAGGGAGCCAGCACGCACGTTTGACTCCTTTCCCAGGAGAGCACAGGGCAAGGCAGTCCTCCCAGAAGACAGTTTTCTAAGGTGGGCCGGGGGCAGGGAACCCTGAGGGCTGAGAGGCCACAGCGGATGACAACAGAGGAAGTGGCCATCATCGCACAGCTCCAAAGTGGTCTCGGGAGGCGTCCCACCAGGCCTGAAGCTGGAAGGGGACGAGATAGGAGCTGGCCCTAGCAGACAGCGGCCACTGGCAAAGTGCAGCCGGAGGGGTGGGGGTGACAGGCTGACCTCCCTCCTCTCAGCCAACCTTCTATGGCTGCCTCCCCCATCAGAACCATGCAGAAGCCAAAGGGCCAGGCACAGACCAAGGGTGTGGAGCAGCAGGTGGAGAGAATAGCCCCTGTGACAGACCCTAGTGCTTTGCAGCCTGGGGCAGTGAGGGGTCCTGGGGCTGGGAAAGTGGCCCTAGGCTGGGCAGGGAACCCCAGAGGCCATGGCTCCCAGCACCGTGTCCTGACATGACCTTAGAGCATTTCCTCCCAGGCCTGTGGAGACAACGCCTGATGCTTGGCGAGCCGAGGCCACAGGAAGGCTCCACAGGCACGTGGAGAGCTGGCTGTAGCAGCCATGCGCACTCCTGGCCAATCCGCCTGGGGGCTCAGGGCCCAGGTGACCGCCTTGTGAGACTAGAACCTGCCATAGTTTGGGGGATCCCAGGAGCCCCCAGGGAAAGCAGATTTGAGGAAAGGAAGATGACTTGGGCTTTCCTCCACAGGGTGAGCACTGTTCCTGGGACAACATGCAGACAACCAGAGGATCCACCCTTGCTACAGGTCTGAATCCCACCTTGCAATCAGCCGGGCCTGGCCACATCCAGCCGGAAGCTCCTGGGGATAGGAGCTGGACGCTGGTCACTTGCACAGTTGACAGAGAGAGATCTAGGACAACTAAAGACCCAAGTGCCTAGTGAGGAGAGGTGGGGACTGAGCTGCTCCCCTTGGGCTGAGGGCCCAGGACACCTGAGATGGGGGTGTCCCACACCTAGCCCTGGACAAGGTCTGGGGACCTCTCAGCCTCCATCCTCCTGCTGGGATCGCTGGCCTGGTGGGGGCCATGTCGGGGACCCAAAGGGACACTGATCGCCAGAGCTGGGAATCCCCTCCATGGCATGCCTGGTAGTCATTGTGAGGACGCCTATGGCCAGCCTTGCTCTGAGCGCCTCTGCGTGCCTGCCAGATTCTCCCCAACAGCTCGGGGTGGAGGGTGTGCTTGCCATGGCCTCTGGGAGGCAGGGCTCAGAGAAGCTGAGTCACTGCAAAGGGCAGAGACCTGGCCTGGTTTTTCCCTTATCTCAGTGGATGGGGCCATCTTAAGGGTCCCAGTGTTTTTCTCTGGTCTGGGCCAGGTCTGGTGGACACCGGCCTCCTCACATCCCCAATCCGGTGGATGGCCCTGAGTCACTAGGGTAACTTGGCTTGTTCTCCCCATCCAGATGGTGTCTCCAGGGTCCCTGAATTTACCACTGAAGGGGAGTGTACCTGTCCTTGTTGCAGGTGTGATTGCTTTGCTATGATTCGCTGGTGCATGGGGAAGACGCCTCGTGAAGAAGGTCAGGGAGTGGCGTCCTGCCTTGCTGGGAAAGCACTGAGGGGCTGGGCTGGGAGACGAGGGGCAAGGGCTGCACCTCGGTCCGGGGAGGCTGTTCTTCCCCTGAGCTGGGTAGGACAGGCCATCTCTAGGGTCTCAGTGTTTTTCTCTACTCCTGGCCTGTGTCTGGTGGGACCTTAATCTCCACAATCCCTTCAATATCCCCGATCTGGAGGGTGGGCCCAGGGTTAGTGGGGTCACCTGGCTTGATTTTCCCCCATCTAGATTGTTTGTCTAACGTCTCTGAAGTGTCTGTGAAAGGGAGAATTAGCATACCTGGTGGTCATTGCGCTGCCAGTAGCATTTTTCGAAAGAATCTCCAACTCTCAGGTAAAGAGGGTAAAGGAGCATTTTCTCTTCTGGAAAGCACCTGGGGGGAAGGGCGGTCATCACCAAGCAGGTGGGAGGCCCAGGACAAATCTTGAGGAGGGAGCTGCCCCACCTGGCCCAGGCCCCTTACCCGCAGGGGACCCTCCCCTCCTTCTGTGGGCACAGCCCCTGCTGAGCCAACCCCTGCCTTTACAGACATAGATGCAGGCTTGTGGGAACAAGTGGACTCCGAGGAGCCTCCCCCTGACCCCGAGGATGCGAAGGAAGGCTCTACGTGCACAGGAGTGTTGCAGGGTCCCATGTAAAACCTATGTTAAATTTTGAGTATGAACAAAGTAAACTTTGGGGCAGAAAAATAAAACTTCATTCTACACCCACTGATTGAGTGCTTACAGCATATCTGACTCTGTCAGAACCAGGCTATGAATGCCAGGATTCTGGGTCCCCGGAGGCCTGCTTCTGTCCCACCATCCCAGGGACCCTCCACAGAGCTGCCTGGCCTGGGCCATGTCTCAGACCAGGGGAACTCGCCTGGGCCCTCAGGACTCACACCCTGGCCCCTCCGCCTGGGGT